>MU378187.1:0-124824 GCA_022495175.1 Hypoxylon argillaceum | reverse complement strand
AATAAAATATAAAAATATTTAATTTTTTAAATTATATTTTTATAATTAATTTATTTTTATATTATTATTTTAAAAAAATAATAAAAAAAAATATAGTTTATTTAAAATTAATTATATTAAAAATTTTAATTAAATTTATATAATTAAAATAATTTAAAAATTTTAAAAAAATGTTTATATAATTAATTATTTTTAAAAATTTATTAATTGCTTATGTTTATACTAAATTTAGATAGAACAAAAAGCAAGAACTGTACAGGGGTAAGGCGTAACTAATGATTATATATACTGTAGCCGTTTCTTTGGCGTTATCCTTGAATTCGACCCCAACTTCTGTACAGTAGGTAGGTACCTACCATATTAACAGGATCACGGACTGATATCGGAGATATGCCTGTACTTACTACCTAATACACGGGTAATTTTTTATCTGTCTATCTTCTACCTATCTAATTGCCGTCTTATTCCACGCCGCCGAGAACCAATTTTGAGACATAGGGAGCAAACATGGCATCTTAGCTTGGCCTTTTCCAGCCAACCAGCATCGATAAACAATCGCAATTGCGGCGCAGGCTCCCCTGTCCAATATCCAATACCGTCCCCTAGCAAACAGGTGTTGTGTTATGTTCGCCCACCTAGTCCCAGATGTCATTCTCTAGATAACATAGCATAACTACTAGCATTGCTTTATCTGTACAGACTACGATCTCCTCAACCACCAGCAATACATACTTCTCTTCGTCGCCGGTCTGCGATTTAATTACATCCTCGTCATCGGTATTGCCGCTGTCACTGTCACTATCACTGTCGCTATCATTGTCATTATTCACCGCATCAGCCATCCTTCTTCACCGTCGTCCAGAACGAGAAATAATATAATTCCCCTACCTGCCCACAAGGGCCTCGACAGTCGCAAACCTTGACGCGCCGACTTCGATAGCTAAGACCAACCCGATCGCATAGACTACTCCGTGTCCCCGGCATTCACAGGCGACACCTATCCCGCTTCGCGCCATCCAACACGGTCGCCGGCCTTGAACAGGTTTGAATTCGATCGCCACAGCAGTCATCGCGCAGGTTCTCCTCGACGAGGGCAGCAAGCCCGGCCCGACCCAGCACTCGGCTAGCTGACGCGTATCGGGTCGACATCATATCCTTCGGTCTTGGCTCTCGTGCTATCCATCGCGGTTACACCACATATTCCTATGTCCCTAAGCCGGAGTCCCTCGCCAATTCCCGGTGGTGGTTGGTCGTCTCCTGGCTTAGATGTCGTCTCCAGCGGCCGATCCAGCCCAGCAAAGATGACCTTTTCTGGTTCGAATACTGGAGCCGTTACGTGGGAGTCAGCACGAATGAAGTCTCGGGGCGTCGCTGGTTATCCGTCCTTCTCAACTCAAAATCAAGGCTTCTTCACCCGCAATATGCGCCGTATATCAAGTAGTCTCCCATCCTTCTCCGTCAAGAAGGATGCCGGGTACGTGGACAAGGATTTAAAACCGAGGCCGGTGCAATGGAGAATACCGTTGCTAGGGCGCATACAGACCTTCATAACACGAATGAGTAGAAAATGGAAGGTCCGCGCCGTGATAGCCATTCTTCTCCTAGCTTGCTATATACTATTCTATGTCACACGTAAGTCATTATGCTAATACTATCTAGTCGCGATGCTAACATGGTCGCAGCCCTCCACTATTACTGGAGGAGAACAAGCTGGCTCGGGGGTGGGCAGAAGTTTGTCATCATCCTTGCGGCCAACGTCGGCGGCGGCGTCATGGAATGGAAAGGCGCAAGAGAGTGGGCGATTGAGAGAGACAGCGTCCGGAACAAACGTAAATACGTCGCCCGATGGGGCTATGATCTGGAGATTGTCGATATGAGTACCAAAAAACGCTACGCTCATGAATGGCGAGAGAGCTGGGAAAAAGTGGACAGTATCAGAAACAGCTTCCGGAAATATCCCAAGGCCGAATGGTAAGCTTTTTTAACACCTCAGATCTTCACACAGAACCGGTTCTAAAATTGCCACAGGATTTGGTGGTTGGATCTCAATACGTTCGTCATGGAACCATCCTATTCACTCCAGAGCCATCTCTTCAATAACCTCCAAAAGCATATATATCGAGACATCAATGAGTTCAACCCGCTCAATCTCACTCATCCACTTAAAGCCAATTACCTCGACCCTGAGGCTCTCAGCGCTGTTGGGGATGGAAGCGTCAACTCAGTAAATATGATGCTGTCCCAAGATTGCGGTGGGTTCAACTTAGGATCCTTTTTTGTCAGGAGAAGTGAATGGACAGATCAATTGTTGGATATCTGGTGGGATCCCGTGTCATATGAGCAGAAGCATATGGAGTGGGAGCACAAAGAACAAAGTGCACTACAACAACTCTATACCACGCAGCCCTGGATTCGAAGTCATACTGCATTCCTTCCCCAAAGAATGATCAACAGCTTTCCAATCGGAGCCTGCAATTCGAACGGTAACGATACACGTATCCATTATGATCAGAATGATCGAGACTTCGTTGTCAACATGGCAGGTTGTGAGTTTGGACGTGATTGCTGGGGGGAGATGTACAACTTCCGCGAACTCAGCTACTACCTCAACCGAAATCCCTGGGAGCGTTTCAAGGAGGATCTGGTGGCAGTCATCTGGTTCAAACTAACGGGCCAGAAGGTGAGGTTATAACACTACTTCCAATTCATCGCCTCTCTCCTCCTTGACTCTACAGCAGTGGTTACTACTTGCTATAACCCATCCACCTAACGACAAGTCATGCCCCAAGGCACTATCATGTTAACTAGCAAAATGCCGAACCGATGTCTAAATTCTTGGCTATTTGAAGTACCTATAGTCTCTAATACTCACCTACGTCCACGCCCTAGCATCCTAATAAATCCTGGTTGAATCTTCACTCAGTTTATATTATCCCTATAATCCCACCTAGCCGCAAAAGCTCGGCTGCAATGTTAGCATAGGTCTCGTGTATTTATATCATTGTACGTTTAAGGGGTGGTGTAGTACGGCGAAAGCCATTATGATCAGCATTTACATCTTTCAACTGCATAATTACCAAGCTATCAAATAATTTGCATACAATATACTACATTTTATCTATAACCTATCATGTAATTGCTCACACGCCTGACCTGTTGCGGTTGCACGCTTTGTACTCTGACTACTAACGAGAAAGGGAGGCAAGATGCAAAACGCAACCAACTTTCCTAAGTAGATAATCAAGATATCTACGTAAATATCTCTGCCTACCTATAGACCCACTTATAGAAGCTATTAGAGTGTGCACTCTTCCCCATCATCGACCCGGTCATTCATGTCTACTCATGACAAGAGATATTCGTCTACAGACACGTCGATGAGAATGATGCTATCCGATTACGTAGGACCTAGGCACTTAAGTACAATAGTTGATGCCTCTCCAGCCCCTGCTACGCCATCACTTCAATCTTTCACTCTTAGACTTCCTTCATATTATCCATGACACTTCCGGATCGCATATTCCCGAATTACGGCGCCGGTTTTTGTGCCGCAGATGGCTTACCACAAACTCGAACGTATCATAGTAACCCTAAGCACGCGGACCATACATACCGGCGCAGTATTACATGGTAAATGCATGTTAGAGTAGCATGTGCCAAGGCACACTCTACTGACTAATAAGCAGCAGCTACAGGCCTTGGCCGCGGGAAACAGATATGTGAATCAAGGACGGCACCGTGCTCTAGGTTAACTAATAGGTATGACCTGAGAGATAAATTTCGGCATGGCCGTCTCGGTCGTGTTTTCCGATCCATATTTCCACCTCCTTCCTCCCTTGTTAGGGATAGAAGTGTTTGGGGATATCGCGCAACTCGCTCAGATGGATTTTGTTGTTGTTCCAGTCTATGGATCTTGTAACGTATTTCTTGCTCGTATAGGGGTAGGAAAATGTCATCAGAGGTGAAAGCTCGCTACCTAGGTGTCAAGGATGGAAATGTCCATAGACCCTTTGAAGATAATATGACTGTGTTGAGCTTGCGTGAAAGATAAAAGAGCTACTCTGTTGCATGCGATGCTCGTCCCTCTACTTAAAACCCACAAACCCAGGCCATGTGACTAAAGCCGACTCATCTGCAAGCAAATAAGTAAAATGGTAACTGAGGACTCCATGATGGGTATTTTTACGGCCGTTGAGTAAATGCAGATCTTGGCTTGTTTTCGGACATGCCGCATCGACGTACGCTCGGTGATGATGAGAGAACCAGCATGCGCAAGACGGCGTGATTCTACATCTGATTTGAAATCATCAACATCTCATGATGAAATTGATCAACATCGTACATAGTTTCAACTTGAGACTCCAGTTAGTCACATTTTCTAGAAGACCAGAGCACGTGGCAGTGATAGTAGGTATAGTTCAGCAGACTCACTTGAGTATCACTATATTCTTCAATTTAGGCAGTGCCGCATGCTAAGTCATGATATGATGCTACCATGCCATGCACACAAGGCCGGGTACCCCAACCTACTGACTCCAAGTGGCAAGATTCCGAGATCTCATACCACGAGCCGGAGAAACATTTAGATAGAGGTTACCTTGTAAGTTTGTATTACGTAAGTTCTTTTGGGGTCCCTCTTTATCTCTACCATCCACGCTCATCATATCTGCTCACGCCTAGATACAGGGCGGTAGTTAAATGATCATCTTGCCTCTCCCTCCGGGATATCACGTCAGAGGTTGAGACAATGCTTCGCTAATGAGGTGCATTACCGTGAACAAGACAATCCGATGTATGGTATCAGCATCGAGACCATCGTCAGGTTTCGTAGCAGTGCTAGGTCAGTTGTTCGCGTTGTGTCTAATTAACGACAGACGTAAAATAGTACTACGTACGCGATGAGAGTCTTCGAAAGGGCAGTGAGGTTCGACCAGTACACAGACAGCACCGCGAAGGCCAGTTTCTTGCTAAGACCATGTATCCGCCGACCGGCTTGAGATTCATGCAACAGTGCCAACGATGTCTTCGATGCTACTAAGTAAGTCATCCAGCGTCCGACTGCACTATTTTAAATCCAACTCTAGCTACACCAGAGTTCTTGGCCCGGCATACGTTAGTTTCACGACTTACAGTTAGGAAGGTAAAAGCACCGAGTTTACCACTTTCCCTATGTTTGCTGGAGCTGGCGGAGTCTCGGTATTGGTCTCGAGTAGTTAACTATACTAGACTAGCACTTATGTAAATCGCGACCTCTTTTTAGAAAGTCCTTGCATAATAAGACATTACCTATTCTCCTTTATCCCCATAAATAACATAATCATGAACGAGCCGCATGATCGGGACCACAGAATTTGGCCGAGTAAGAGCTGAGAGAGGTCGATCATCTGCTTTCCCCGCGAGTGGCTCCTTTTAATCTAATTACTCGCATGACGGGCTCAGTCGATAATTAGTTGCCATATTTAGTTGGTTTCAGCCGATTAGCGGGAGATCCTACAATGGCCAGATAGATTTAGTCAGGCACAAGATGGTAGAGCAGAATGCATTGTCGATCCTATCAGAAACGGAAAAGGTCGTCGATCTCGGTCTATTAACAGAGCTACCATATTATACTACTCTGTGCCGGAGGAGCGATGCAGAAGTACCTACATAAAAGAGAAGCGGCGCGTTGCATTAGGATTGGATATCATGCTTCGCGATCACCATCACGATTGCAGGTGCAGATTAGGCATGATACTGCGTAGAAGGAATCAGCAGTTGTAATAGAGCACCAATCGAGTATCTACAGAGTAGACAACGACGCCTTTGGGCTGCTTAATTACCTAATCTACTATCTACCTATACTTGATGAGGACTAAAATTAGATTCAGTAGGAAGAGGCTATGGAATAGGACCGCAGTTCGATATTGAGAGAGCATTGCATACCTACAGGCTACCTAACCTCATGTAGGTAGTGAGTCGAGCGTATTCGGTACCTGTATCTATGCGCAGGTTAAAAAAAGCATTTGCGTTCCGTTTTTCGCGCTTAGGTTGTTTGTCCTCGCTTCTGGGGCTTTAAATTCTTCAAGTTAACTGTTTCTAGGTAAGTTCACTACCTACTTGATCAAATAGAGCAGGAGACCCGTTTTATGAGTGTTTCAAGGCCTAAGACCAAGCGAGGTCCTACACAGGTACCAGAGCTGCTCAGCCAATCGCCACAATCCCTCAGGGGGCTGCTGTGGTAGTGTAGCGCGTAACCTGGGCCTGTACAGATTCCGGAATAGGTACCTGACAATGCCCCGGTTACTGGTAGGAGGGAGCCATTTAACGCCACTACCGAAACATAGCGCCAATCAGCAGAGGCTGCTAGCAGTCATTAGCGCCTTTCACGCAAGACTGGCAGCTGGATTAATGTGGTGGGGCCGTTCCGGTGCCAAGCTGAGGCGCCTCGAATCCCAGCTTCCAAGCACTGCATGCCATTGATTGGCCAAGGATGACGGAGAGATCGTAGATCCCATCTCAACCACCAACAACAACAAACACTCCTTTTGCGTGAGTGCTTGATCACCCATTGATCTCAGAGCCACTCAATCGTCTAGCTCGCTGGTTTCTTCTTACTTTGCTGCGCGGCCAGTCACTAGCCACATCGTAGTATGGAGGACGCTACCTGGCACAGTACAGAATATACTTACCTACCTACATATATGTAGGTACCTTAGCAGGTAATGCGAGGGGGCGGGCAGTACAGAATACTATAGCTGGCTATCCTTCCCGTGTATACGCTATCCATCTCTAAGTAGGTACTTTTAGTGCGAAGTAACCTTAAAAGACAAACGGCGAAAGACAAGGGTTCTTAGTACCTAATGCGTACCTTGTGATTAGGTGGTGAGATCCATTGTCAAGGACTAAGACAAGGGAAACACTACAGTAGGTGCTCAACCACCCATCAGATGGGAATGGATCACTTGAACTGGCGGCGGTGCTTGTAACTGACCACCCTTTCGGGCCGCCCTGGCCACGGCTCCGTGTCACTGCCGGGACCATTACGCATACCCTCCATCATCCTCTCTAATATACAAGTAGTGCCATGGATTTCCTGACTTGACATTCCAAATGTGCACCTGCCTCTTTCTATTATAGTCCTGGTGACACTGGCAAGCTAGACCTTCCTCACTCTCTCTCTTTCTCTTACCAACCTTCATTTGGCACTTAGTATATTACCTATGTACATATAAAGCCATCTACAGCTGCTGCTTCTCAACCCCAACTTGGCTTACGGCACCTTAGATGTCCTTCAACCCATTAGGTTCATAACCAAGAATCCCTATCCTCGCCGCGTTATCCGTTTGTCTGTCGCTCCTTACTGACATTATCACAACGCAACATACACTTACCGATCCAGGTATCTACCGACCTACATACATACATAAAGTACACATAAAGTACACAGGAACATACACTTGGCTCTATATTTGCCAGCCTAGATACTTTGTCGGTGTCCAGTCTTTGCAAGTCCTTTGTCGACTACACACCCTCCTTTGCCAATCTGTTTGTTGTTGTCGAAGACAAACAATCTTGGAATAGAACAACGCGAGTCCACGTGGGACCACGGCCACTTCTTTTATACACACGATTCACGCAGGACGTTGAAACTTGAAGGACATCCCAACCACGAACACCTCGGACGGACTTGGCGATTTCCCTTTTTTTTTCTTGACCATATTCACTACCTTCCTTTCTACAATACTTTCTCCTTGCCAGGCGCAAGTCCTCTATTATTATTCCATTCTGATACAGCACGACTCAAGCACGCACCTGGGTACTTTTCTTGACTGCCCTGCCTGCCTTTTTGTATATCCCTGCATTTCCACGCGCCGATTTCAGCGCAAACCACCAGACTTGATACCCAACTTGGAAATATGTCTTTCGCAAAGAACCTCGCTCGCATAAGCGGCGTGCTATCTCTAGCAGTCGCTGTTCGGGGCCAAACGTACAGCACAAATCAATCCACTTACACTATCCAAGACTCGTTCGATGCCAGTAACTTTTTCGAGAGCTTCGACTTCTTCAACGGCCCCGACCCAACTTCAGGCTTCGTCCAGTACGTTGATGCCGCAACCGCAAATTCGACTGGTCTAGCTGGATACGCCAATAACGGCATCTACCTAGGTGTAGACTACCAGACGGCAAACCCTAACGCAGGTCGCGCCTCTGTCCGGCTCAGCTCCAAAAATGCATATACTCATGGCCTCATTATCGCTGATATTGCCCATCAGCCTGCTGCTGTTTGTGGTTCCTGGCCGGCTTTCTGGACGTTTGGTCCTTCGTGGCCTCATTCTGGGGAGATCGACATCATAGAAGGAGTCAACCAGCAAACGAACTCTACTATCACCCTCCACACCGCCCCGGGCTGCTCATTCTCGCAGGACTCGTTTTCGTCTGCGGATTGCGGTTCACCCGGCGACGGGACTCAGGGATGCGGTGCCTCGACTCAGGACACGCAAAGCTTCGGCGCTGGGTTTAATGAGATCGGCGGCGGAGTTTACGCCTTACAGTGGACTTCCTCTGCAATTAAGATCTTCTTCTTCCCGCGAACATCGGTTCCTGCCGATATCGAAGCCGGTAGCCCCAACCCGAGCAACTGGGGCAAGCCCACTGCCTCCTTCTCCGGCGGCAGCTGCAATATCGATGCCAACTTCATGAACCACAACATTGTTTTTGACACCACATTCTGCGGTCAGTGGGCCGGTAAGGTCTGGGACGCCGATCCCGTCTGCTCGGCCAAGGCAACCACATGCGAACAATACGTCGGAAGCAATCCTGCCGACTTCCAGAACTCTTACTGGCTCATCAATTCCGTCAAAGTCTTCAGTGAGGCCGGCGCTAAGAGGGGCATTGCCAAGCGATTCGACGCATAGAGGCGGCAGCTGAGACGCAATCGAAATGAGCCGATTACTTTCTTTTTGATTACAGCGCTTTGTTTTTACGAGGTAGAGAGACCGACATAGAGGATGAGGCGGCTTAGAAATCTTTACGCGGACACGAATTAGCGGCGGCAACGCTTGGCCTACTCATACCTAGACAATTACGGGGGCTTTAGGAAATGGCGTTGGGTTTTTGCTTTATTTTTCCCCTTCTCATCTAACATCTTACCCCAAGGGGGAGGCCGTCTACACGTGACTTGGAAAATAACGATAGCCACCTCCAACTTTGGGGAGCGCGATGGATTAAGGCGCCTCTGGACAGACCCTTACATATTCGATGTACATACTCTAGTTATTTTCGATTTTAGCTGTATATACTTGTTCATGCTATGCATCGTTCGCATATACCGCTTTCCTCTTTCCATAGAGAACGGTCCACAATAAATGTGATCTCCCTTGTCGCCAATTTCAACCAGTCAGTATTAGGTACGACTCAGCGTAGAAAGTGGACTATATCAGCTCTCGTGTTCTTATCTAGGTACTTTAACAAGATCACCTACAGCTCTCAATCCCGTATCTTAATTACAAGCTCGACTGAATGCGCAGCATAGGTAAGGTGAGCTATCGCCTCCCTTAGCATGACGTATCAACCAACAACAATAATATTGTCAGTTTGAAACCATCACGATCTAATCTTACCCCAGTATCTAATGGTTATCGGAATATCCTACTTGAAAGAAATAACCCTACGCTGAGTGTACTAGAGGATGATAATGTTCCTCAATATTGTTATGTAGGTGCAGTTATACAATTCGCTGTGCATCAATATAGTCACTTAACAATGATGTAAGAAGATGCTTCTTGATGCGACAGGAATATCTCACAACCCAGAGATCAAGGTTGCGACTCTGAAATCGAAAGCGCGTGAGAGACAAGCGGTGAGCAGATGTTCCAGAAGCAACGGGTATTTTTATATGTATTCTGCTATCTATGCTGGGTGATAGATACGTAAGGAGACATCTCGATAGGAATAGGGCGGTCTCCTCCCATACAAACCGAGGAAAACATCAGAAACACAAGATCACCGCCTTTCCGAGCATATGAAAGAATGTCTAGGCGGTAAGATGACTAGATATAATACGCATTGTTCGAACGGCCCAATTCTTCAGGTCTATCTCAAAGGGACAACTGAGACGTCAATGCGGCGGCTTCTCTCAGCCCTGCGCAGCTAGCCGAAAAAGCGGTAGAATATGTCTAAGGTTAGTCGCTTCACCGGATATCCTTTTTGTATTGACGATGACGGTCCGCATCATGGGGTCTTACATCTACAGCTACCGCGCGCCATGCGACCATATAAGACTAGCAGAAGACCCTCGTTTAGATGCCAGTATCCCGCAGCCCGATAACATCATCTCATTCAATAGACGCGCAGACAGACGTATTGACCGACAACCAGCATACGCTCATCTCGTCGACACATCAGCCTCAAATACAGTAATGTGCCTCCTGCTCGACGTTATGTGTCCCAAGACTAAGTCCAAGTCCAAAAGCAGCGCTAAGAAGACGCTCAAGGAGAAGTGTGAAAAGTGCAGGGCGCGCAAAATCGCTAGAGAGGAGATTATCGAGATGTACATGCCACCTATGCCCATGCCGCCCATTCCCATGCCCATGATGAATCAGAACCAGCTCGGGCATAATTTCCTCCACGGTTGCGGCTACGGAGACTGGTCCAACTGGGAAGATAAGTACCCAGCGATTATATCGAACAAACAATGGAAAGATCATATGAAGACGGCCCAGAATGCGTGCGACTCAGCGCAAGAGAACGGTAAAAAGATCGGCGACGTGCAGAGCGCCATCACGAACGAGATCAAAGAGGCACACAAGGCTATCAAGGAAACCCACGCTAGTGTCAACAATACCGACATTCACCTCCAGGATACGCGAGCGGCCATCGATATGGCACACGCCAGCATCCGAAGCAACATCCAGAAGACGCAGGACGTCATCCACGACAAGCATGCGGAGCAGATGAGCAAGCAGGAGGAGTGCGCGGCCGACGTTGCTAGAGTCCGGCAGTTGCTCGAAGAGGAGGCCAAGAAGCGCGAGGACGCGCGCCGAGTGCAAGAGATGGTGCAGTACGCGCAGAGCCAGGGCCTTCTCCAGACGCAGCAGGACCGGGATCGCGACCGCCACCGCCACAGCAGCCGGTCCTCGCGCAGCAGCAGCCCCACGACGTCCTCCTCTTTCTCGACGTCGTCGTCGTCATCATCTAGAACGTGCGAGCACGGGCGACGCGCGCGCGCCGAGGAAGAGCAGAAACACCAGCAAGAGGCGGAGCGACGCCGGCAGTGGGAGCGCAAGCTAGAGCAGCAGCAGCACGTGCAATACTCGGAGGCGATGCGCGGGATCACGGACACGCGGCTGCGGCTGCAGGAGGAGCAGGAGCGCTGGTCGCGGGCCGAGGGCGAGCTCGAGTTCCTCCGGCGCAGGGACTCGTACTTCCACAACCCGCGGTTACAGGGCCCGTTCTATGACGACGCGGTCGAGCCGCCGCCATATCCCTACGTCGACTTTGCCATTGGCCACAGAGGCGTCCGGGGGCCGCGTCGAGCGCCGCCTAGGTGTGGGAACGGGAGAGTATGGGATTGCTAGATGCCTACCTGGCTAGTCAACGAAGAATGGCAATGATGTGTCTGCCCGCCGGCTCAGCTAGTGTACTAGTGTACAGGGGGCAGCATGAGCTGTTTCCCTTGCAGGCTAGGCCAGGCCAGGCCTCCCAAAGCGCAAAGCCTGGGTATGGGCTCTTTAGTGCTACCTACAAGTACAGTCGTCGGAAATGAGGAGTATTTGTACGATAGCGGTGATGATGATGGTGATGGAGTGCTACAGTTTCTCTCACATGCTAGCCAGCAGGCTTGCGAGATCTGTATTTAGTAGCTTGTACGATATGAAGACGATGTTTCTTTTGTGTCATGGAATGATAGATCTCATTTTGTGTCCCTTTCTTCAGCCTCGAGATATCGGTCTACTAAATTGCCACAAGACATAGTATTGCATGATGAACACATGAGTTAGGAGGGATAACTGATAGAGTGTTTGAGTTGTATTTTACTAATTTTCTTTATTCTCGTCTCGCAATACCTATTGTTAGCAGCAGTGTTTGCACGAACGACCCGCAGGGCGAACGACCTTGCACGAGCCTGGGGGAACAGAACCACGGCAGACCAATCATTTGCCGCCCCCACGACTGCCTAAAATTTCGTCGCGTCCAACAGACACCTCACCGAAAACAACTCTCGCGACAAGGAGCGTTGCATATTAGACCCATTTGGCCGACCAGCCCAAGCACTACAAGAGTCTCTCTCTTCTTCATCATGGACGGACCCTCGCAGTCCACGAAAAGGCGGCTCGACACGAATCTCGAGACCCCTTCATTGCCTCAGCCAAAACGAGCGCGATTATCCAAGACGGACCTGCAGCAACCAGCACCGAAGCACCCTAGAGCCTCGTTTCTCGAAGACCACGTCGAACTGACCGACACAATTTCCGAGTGGCTCGAATCCATCGGATCAGACCGAGAAAAGCGTTGCCGATCAGACAGCTACCTTCACGCCTCGAGCGACGACCCCATCTCAAGGAACCTCACGAGATCAGCGCCACAGATGGCCTACAACCGAGATGCAGATGGATACGCCGTGCCACCGACGCCTGGTCTATCCTACGGATCATTTGCACCGTCGATCGCACCATCAGACGACACCGGCGCCACCTCTGGATCGGGTCGATCATCAAGAGCTCTCGTCGAAGATCCATATTACCGAGACCAGAACCTAGCCTTCAACCATGTCTACATGCGTCCTCGCTACGAGCCATTCCCTGAACATATCGCCAACGTTGTCGATTACGCACGCAAGAAGCGTGATTCTCTTGGGCCGTCGCCTGACGACGTGTACCAAGACATGGCCTTGGACGCCCTTGAGAGGAGAGGACTCGACGAGCCAGAAGTAGAGGACTACTTCAGGGACAGAGTGTTCCCCAAACCCGGCGAAGAAGACGACCTGAGGCGCAGCGACAGACAGCCGATGTCTAGGCATGTCGTCCCCAACGTCGGTCCACAATTCAGAGTCAGCAACCCAATCCCCGACATGCTGTACGGATACGGTCGCCATCATGCATTTCCCGGCCAGCGGACGCAGCTCATCTCGATGGGAAACGAAATGAATGGAACAGCCAACAATCAGAGCTTGATGTACCCATTCTTCGTCATCGAATTCAAGGGTAACGGCGAAGACCTCTGGGTAGCGACAAACCAATGCCTTGGAGGATCCGCATCCTGCATCAACATTGCCGAACGCCTCAACGACCAACTAAGGAAGTGCAAGAGCAGTAAAGTCAAACCAGTTGACAGCACCGCGTTCAGCATCGCCATGAACGGTACTGAAGCACGACTCTATGTCTCATGGAAGCACAGCGACTTGGACTACTACATGCAGAAAGTGAAGAGCTTCTTGCTCCAGGACCCAGAGCATTACATCGAATTCCGCAAGCACGTCAAAAACATCATCGACTGGGGGAAGGACAAGCGTTTGAAGGAGATTCGAGAATCATTGGACACTCTCCTGGAAGAAAGTCGGAAGCGAACCTCCGAAGCAGCGAAGTCTCGCCCACCTCCGACTAAGGACTCAACCAGCAAGAGCAAGAGGCACAAACCTCCTCCATCGCGCAAAAGCAGCAGCAGCGGGCACGACACCAAGCAAGCACGAAGCGAACCAGAAGACCCGTATTGGCAATGGAGCGCAACAGCTGGACAGTACTACCATGTCAACTCCGACAGGACCATCGAATGGGCACCACCAACGCAACAGTCTCCTCACCCGGAAAGCGACTGTTGAACACATTAATACGGTCGTTGGGACAACAACCATAAAGGAGGGAAAACCTGTTACAACCTGCCAAGCCGTGGCAGCGTTGCAAGCACGTAACCACGATTGGTCACGACACCACGGCAAAACATGAGGTCAGAAGTAACCACAGAACAATTGACCACGGGGCAATAGTACCGAGACAAATGGCACAAAACCTACAAGCAAAAAAACAGTGATGCGACCAGGTAATAATAGCACCTAGATAGCACCTGTGATACAGTGTCTTAAGCAAGTCACTAAACACAGCTGTTTAACAAGCTAATACTGTTGGATTTGGGCCCTGTGCCCTAGGACCTCTATACGAGCCTAAGGATCACTTGTGGAGTGCTCGCTTACGCGTTCACCTGGTTATATAAATAGTGGCTTAGAATGGCTAGTGCAGTGGCTGAAATCGGCTATATAGGAGGAATCTGTGCCTTCGTTTTTAACGAAGGAGGAACGACTGAGTGAAACGAAAGGTTACTTAGTGTCGTAAAAAATTCCCAGCAGAATTCTATGGCCGAAATAGGTAATTTTGCCTTCCTATTTGGGAATAATGGGTCACCTAGTGGCTGAAAAATTTCCAGGACAATTTCTCAACCCAAATAGGAAATTCTCCCTGCCTATTTGGGTATAGTTCGTCCAATTCGGCTTCAATCGCATGCACGCGGCTATAATCGGCTAAACCGGCCTTAGGTAACCTACTTGTCAGGTGACCTACTTACTTGCCAGGTGACCTGCCGACCTACCAGGTCACTTGCCAGCCGACCTACTACCTTACCAGTTGGCCTACCGACTTGGCTGCCTGTCAAATGACCTACCTACCTACTAGTCAACCTATCTACCTACCAGTCAATCTACCTACTTACCAGTCAACCTACCTACCTACCAGTCAGGTGACTGACCTACCTACCTACCAGTCAGGTGACTGACCAACTTACCTAGTGACCTGCCAGCCTACCAAGTGGGTCACCAGCCGGCCTACCTACCTGCCAGGTGACCAACTGACCTACTTACCTACTTGTAGACCTACTTGCAGACCTGACTGCAAGTCTACAAGGGCCCAGGACCTAGGGCTAGGATTGGAAGGGCTAGGATTGGAAGAGCTAGGATTGGAAGGGCTAGGATTGGAAGGGCTAGGATTGGAGGCGTTAAAAACGAAGGCAGTCCTCTCCTTTAGCTGGGAGGGAGCGGGAGCCGCGCGCGCGAAGCGCTTACGCGGCGGAGCACACGGTTGGTAGGAAGGAGGCTAAAGGTAAGGGCTGCCTTCGTTACCTGTGTGGCCTGTATGGCTTATGTAGCCGGTACCCTTAAAAACGAAGGCTTCCTTGCCCCTGACCCCCAGGGGCCTCTAGTTAACTAAATGCCTCACACACACACTTAACCAATACAACAACAATATTGAAGCCCTACACCAACTATTGAAGAGATCGCTAAGGCAATACTGCAAATGCACCAAATCTGACAAATACTTGTTGCTTGAGAATTATTTAAAGCAACAAGTTTTTTTCGCTGCTTACACCAGTTTTTACTTAAAATCAAAGTTTTCAAATATTACAATTTCTAAGTTTAAAATATAAATAATATAAGCTATTGTACAAGTTATATAAGCCTATATAAATTAAGTAACCTATAAACAAATTAAGTAACTAGTAAATCAAGTAACTTATAGTTAACTAAACTAAAGTCCAGTCAACTAAGCTGTTTATTATACAAACTGTACATACTGCGTACACAGTATGTCCAATATACATACAAATATAGTACCAACACTGGCAACTTTTCTCTTTTGACCTATTTGTACATATTTTATCCGCTCGCTGTCCATTTAACACTTATCGCTTATTATATAAACAAATCGAAAAAGTATAAAAAATTAAAACTGACTAAAAGTATATAAAAGTTAAAAGTTTTAAAAGTTAAAAGTTGTTAATAAAGTTTTAAAAAATAAAAGAAAAAAAGTTTTAAATAATTAAAAAAAGTTAAAAAATATAAAAAACTAAAAAAGGTTAAAAAAGTTAAAAAGTTAAAAAGTTAAAAAGTTTAAAAAAGTTTTATAAAGCTTTAAAAAGTTAAAAAAGTTTTAAAAAATTAAAAAAGTTTAAAAAAGTTTTAAAAGTTATTATATAAATAAATCGAAATAAATAACTATTAATAATAATTAAAAAAGTTTAATTAAATTTAAATTAATAAATTATATAATTTATTTAATTTAAAAAACTTAAATTAATTAAACAAGTTTATTAATATATAATATTTTTAAAATAAACTATATAATTTATTAACTTTAATTTAATTAATTATTTTTTTAAAAAATATTAATTAGTTTAATTAAATTAATTAATTATTTAACTTTAAAACTTATGTTAATAATTTGTTATTAAATTATATTTTATATTTTATATGTTATAATCGCAGAAAATGTAGAAGCTTAGTGATTGATTTTATTAACTAAAGACTTTAAAATAAAGAAAAAAAAAAGAAAAGGCTAAATTACAAGTGCGTAGTATGCAGGGTATACAAGCGTACAAAGTATATAAGTGTAAAGCTAGTAAGTTAGTAAAATATTGTACGATTTAGTTAATACGGGGTTTAGCCGAAGTACTATTAGGTAAAGTACTTTAAAATAAATTAAGTTAAAAATAATAGCTTTTAAAACTTAGTAAAAATTGCTAGGTCAAGCTATAATAAAGTAAAAGCTTTTAAAGTAATAAATAACATTAAAAGCTTTTTTAAAGTATTGTTAAAGTAAAAGTTCAAAAGCTAGTTTTTAAAGTAAGTTCAAAATAAATAATTGTTATACTATTTTTTCCAAAAACTGAAAATTTAATGCAAGTTAAATTAAAATTACTATATATAGTATTTAAATTTAGTTTTTATACTTAAGTTTAATGTTTTATTGTTATTTTTGTAATTTTTTACAAACTTATTTATAGCTATAGCTTATATTTAGTGTTATAGTTTTATAAATAGCTTTAGTTTAATAAGTTTTTTTAAATAATATTAGTTTAGTACAACTAATGCATTTTTAAAGTTTGCTGCTAAATATTAAATATTGTTAAAGTTATATTTTTTTTATAAAATTTAGTATTGCAGTTATTTAACTTTTTCAAATGTTTAAAACTGCAGTATTTAATTAACTTTAAATTTTAGTTTGCTATTAATTTTTTTAGCTAGTAGTAATATTTGCAACTGTTGAAATAAAAAGTTATTACTTGTTTTTTTTAAACAGTTTATATAAAACAAATTTTTTTTTTAATATAAGTTTAATATGTTTAAAATATAATTATATTTTTTTTGTTTTAAAATTTTAAATAAACTAAAGTACTGCAAATTAAAACAAGTTGTTAAAACGTATATAAAGAATTTTTTTTTACGCAAAAATACTTTGCTATATTTAAAAAAATCGGCAGGTTTTTACTTTTTATTAGTTTAAGTTTTTTGCTTTTTTTGTGCAGCTTTAATCGCTTAGTATATTAAACGTTATATATTATATACTTAAGTAACAAGTTTAAAAGCTTGTTAAATTTGCTTTTTTGTTAAAATTTTTTTTTATAATATAAGTGTTAAATAGTTTTTTAGTTTTATTTTAAACGCTGCTTTTAGCAATATTATATTAATTGTTAAATATTATAAAAAGTTATATATAAAATTTAATGCTAATAAATATATACTTTAGTTGTTTTAATATTTACTAATATAAAAGTGTAATTTTTAGTTTAAATTATAGTTAATTTTTTTTATTACGTTTTAAATTTACAAATAGTTAGCGCTGCTTTATTAGTATTTTATTTTTGTTAATAAGTTTAAAGTTTTTATAAACTTTAAAATAAAAAGTTTTACATTATTAAAAAACCAAGTTTTTAGTATACTAAATATTTAGTATAAAGTTTAATAATATTTTAACGCTAACTTTTTAGCGTTGTTAATTTTGCAATTAAATAATATAGCTATAATTTTATTAAACTTGTTAATAAAAACTTATATATAGTTATATTTATGTTTGTTTAATAGCATGTTTTTTTTATTTATTACTATATATTTTTATATATTTTGTAAAACAAATATAAAATATAACAATTTTAATGTTTTATTTTTAGCGTTTTTATTACATTTATATTTATAACAATTGTTAATATAGCGTTTAAAGTTTTTTTGAAAAAATAGTTAGTAGTAATTTTATTAAAATGCTTAAATTAACTTATTTTAACTTTAATATATTATTAATATTGGTTTATATGCTTTTTATAATAAAGCAGTTTAAAAAAAGATTTTTTTGTTTAATGTTATTTTTAAAACTATAATTTTGCTGTTATGCTTATTTATATTTTATATTGTATTTTTTGTTAAAATTAAGTTTATTAAGTCTGCTTTTTATAGTTTAAAAGCTTTTTTTTCGTTAGCTTAAAAAGCAGCTATAAGTTTTTTAATCAATTTAGGTTTAATTAAAGCAAATGTTTGTTTTTTTAGTTTTTTAGTTTTAACTATAAATAGGTCAGCGGTTTTTTTTGAAAACGTGTTAACAACAACGTTATTTTTGCTGCAGCAGTATTAAAACGTAATATTAAAATTATTTAAAAAGTTTACTTATTTAACTTGTTTTATAAAAAGTGCTTTTTTTATAAACTAATAAATTAACACTTAGTAGTTAGTAATTATTTAAAACTTAGTTTTTAATAATTTAAAGTAATAATGCTTTAGTATTTATATTACTGTTAATATTTTATAATTTTAAATAAAATAAACTTTTTTAAAAAATGTTATAGTTTTAAAAAAATATCTTATAAGTTTTTATTTTTTGTTTTGTTACTTTTACTAAATAGCTTTACTTATAACGTTTTAAAAAATGTTAGTTTTTATTTATATAAATATATTTAACTTAAAAAAAGCAAATACAAGTGTAAAAATAACAAGCTTTTTTATTGTTTTAAAAACTTTTTGCTGTTTTAAACCAAGTTTTTACTTGCTGTTTTTTTTTAGCAGTTGTATAAAAAGTTTAAAAACATTGTTTATATAATAAGTAAACATTTTTACAAAGTTGTACAACTTAAAAAAAAATCTAACTGAAGTTGTAGTTTTTAAATTTTTAAACTTTTAGTTAAAAATAGCTTCGGTTTTTTTTAAATTAATTTAAATACTTTTGTTAGCTTTTAAAATTATTTCTAAATAGTTTACAGTAGTTATTTTAAAGCAGAACTTTTATATATTTTTTTAAAAGTCGGCTTTATAAAAACAATAAATCATTTTTTAATACTATTTTTAGTACTTTTAAATTTTGTTAAAATATATAAATACATTGTTAATATAAATATTAATAAATTTATTTAAAAAGTTGTACAATTGTACATTTACAAAGTTTTGCTATTAAATAAAGCTAACTTTAAAACTAAAAAATAAAACAGTTTATTAAAACATACTAAATTAAATATAAAATGCTGTTAAAAATTAAAATTTAATAAAAATTAATAAACAATTAAAAGTTTTAATAATATTAAATTTAAAATATATTTTAATTTTATAATAGTTAAATAAAATATTTTTTAAATCAAATATTTATACAATTTAGTTTTTTAAAAATTAGTTAATTTAATAAAAATTAATACAAAATTTTTTATTTGTTAAATAAAGTTTTAGTATAAACAGCATTAATGTTACATTAAAATTTATATTAAGTTTAATAAATTTTAAACTTAATAATTTTTTTACTTTTTTTTTTTTTAACAATATATATTAAACAAAAGTTCAATATTAAAGTAGCTTACTGTTGCAAAGCTTGTTGTTTAATTTAAAAACTATGTTATAACTTAGTTAAAACAGAAATATTTTAGTTAATTAAACTTTAAAAAAAAAACTTTTTAAATAAGCTAGCTTTTTAAGTATAAGTTGTTTTATTAGCTTAATATATTTTAAGTTTTTTTTTAAAAAAAAAAGTATTGTTTTATTATTAAAAGTTTTTTAAAGCTTTTTAAATATTGTGTTAACATTAATTGCTTAATTAAAATTTAAATAAACAGTAATATAATAAATCAAAATAAATTTGTTAAATATTTGAAACTTTTTTTAACAAAATTAATTTAAGTTATTGTTATATTTTTTTTTTAATTAAACAATAACTTTTATATTAGTTAAAGTTAATATATTAGTATTAAACGTTTTATTATATAAGATTTTTTAATAATATTTAATACTGCTTTTGTTATTTAAACTTTTTGTTTTTTTTTAATGCTTAAGTTTTAAAATAATTTTGTTTTTTTATAAAATATAATACTGTTTTTTAAACGCTATATCGTATTTATTAACATTTTGCTAAATTATTAAATCGATAAATTTTTTAGCTTTTATTTTTAATAAAACAATAATTGTAAAAAAAAATTTAGCTAATACAAAAGTATAATTAAGCTAAATTAACTGTTTATATTAACAATTTATTAAAATGTTTTGTTTTATAAACTAATATAAATCAATTATTATTTAATAGTTTATATTTATAACTTTAAAACATTAGTTTAAAAAATAACATTTGTTAATTTTTAATATAGCTTTTAATATTTGGTTTATTTTATTAA
This sequence comes from Hypoxylon argillaceum, assembly GCA_022495175.1. NCBI lineage: Eukaryota > Fungi > Ascomycota > Sordariomycetes > Xylariales > Hypoxylaceae > Hypoxylon > Hypoxylon argillaceum. Next base: position 104,451 of record MU378187.1, on the reverse strand, counting down.
CGATTTTGTTATAGTAGTTAGTTAAAAAAATTAATTTATTTAGCTTAATAATTTTTGCTTTTAGCTATTTTTTAACTTTTTAAACTAATTGCTAATTTATTAATAAGTCAGTTTATATTTTAATGTTATATAAAACAGTAGTTACAATATTAATTTTATTAACTTATATATATATAAGTTAAAAAAAGTTTAATAAATTTTTTAAGCTATTTATATTAGCTATAGTAAATATTTAAACTAATATAAAAGCTTTTGTTAATTTTATTTATTTTTTAAGTTTTTTAAACTAAATAACTTATTAAACTTTACTGTTTTTTAGTTTTAGTTTTATTTTTAAACTTTTAAAACATTTTATTAATAAAAGCAATTTTTAATTCGATGTTTTTTTTTGCTATATTTAAAACAAATATTAGTATTTTAGTAAACTTTTTTTTAATTATAGCTTAACTTTTTAAATCAGCTATTTTTTAATAACTTAATAAACTTTTGATTTTTAGTAAGTTTGTTTTTTATATTTATATTTTTTTTTAAGTTAGCTAATTTTACAGCTTTATTTTTTTAGTTTTATTTATATAAACGTTAATAGTTATAAACTGTTTTAGCTATTTTATTACAATATTTTTTATAAATCAAGTTAAAATTAATATTAGCTTTAAAAATTTTGCTGTTTAAATTAATGTTTAAGTGTTTTTATAAAAGCTAAAACTATTTTAACTTTAATATTTTTGCTTTTTAAACAAAACTATTAAATTAAAAAATAAATTAATAAATGTTTATTTATTTAAAAAGCTTGTAATAATGCTTTAATAAAGCTTATTATATAAATATAGCTTAGTTAAAATTATAATAAGCTATTATTAAAGTTTAAATTATTTTTACAACACTATTAAAAAGTTTAGTTTTTAATTAATAATAAGTTTTAATTAATTATAAAGCTAGTTTTTTTAATTAAAACAGTAAATAATACATTTTGTTTTTTTTGTTACAAAAAATAGTTTTATTTTTTTTAAACTTGTTTATAAGTTTATAAACTTATATATTAAATTTGTTTTTATTATTTAAAAACTTTTTTAAATATTTAATTTTTATTTTAGCTTTATTGCAATAAATAACATATTAACTGTTAGCTTTAATCAACTGTTTTTTAAATGTTAACTAAGCTGCTATATTATAAAAATAAAAATTTGCGCTTGCTATATTATTAAATATACTTTTTTTATATTTTTGTTTAAAAAAAACAACAAAATTAAACTGTTTATTAAAAACGTACAACTGTTATTAAAACAGATCAAATTTAGCTTTTTATAATATAATTTAAAGTTTTTGCAAAATTATATTATTTTTTTTTTGTTTAAAGTTATCATTGTTAAAGCAGTTTGCTATTTTTTTTCGTTAGTACAAAGTTGGTACAAGTTCAAAGTTTTTTTCTTTTTTATTATCAGTCGTTTTAATTGTAAATAAAGTTATACTTTATATTTATTAGTCAATATTATATTGTTTGTTATTAAAGTTATTAATTATAACATTTTTTTTAGCTATACAAATAGTACATTGTATTAATACTGCAGCTTTAAACATATAATCAGGGTTGGTTTATTTGTTAAATATAAACTTCGCAAAAAAAAAAGTGTATATATTTGAATTAAACGCTTGTTAACAAGTGTAAAACAATTTTAAAATAGTGTTACAATTGCAAAAAATATAAAAACTTAATAATTGATTTTATTAACTAAAAACTTTAAAATAAAAAAAAAAAAAAAAAAAAGCTAAATTACAAGTATATAATACGCAAAATATACAAATGTATAAAATGTATAAGTATAAAGCTAATAAGTCAGCAAAATATTATATAATTTAATTAATACAAAGTTTAGCTAAAATATTACTAAATAAAATACTTTAAAATAAGTTAAATCAAAAATAATAGCTTTTAAAACTTAGTAAAAATCGCTAAATTAAGCTGCAATAAAGTAAAAGCTTTTAAAGTAATAAATAATATTAAAAGCTTTTTCAAAGTATTGTTAAAGCAAAAGTCCAAAAGTTAGTTTTTAAAGTAAGTCCAAAATAAATAATTGTTACATTATATATATTTAAAAAAAAATTTATAAAATATATAATATAATATTTTTTATAAATTTTTTTAAATAAATTTTAATTTAAATTTTTAAACTAATATTTTAAATATATATATTTTTATTAAAGTTTTAATAAAATAGTATTTTTTTTATTTATTTTTTTATATATTATATTATATTTTTTTTATAAATTAAATAATTAATTATATAATTAACTAGTTTTAGTTTTAATTAATTAATTAACTAGTTTCGTTTTTAATTAAATAATTAATTAATAATATAATAAATTATTATTTAAAAAAGTAAAAAATAAAAAATAAAAAATAAAAAATTAACACTAGTTTAAGCAGTGTATTAACTTAAGTCGCGTTTTTTTTTAGCTATATAAAAATCGATTTATAACATAATTTAATAAATAAAACAATAGTTATAAATATTTAATATATATAAACTAATTATAACATAATTTAATAAATAAAATATATATAAGTTTTAACTTTTTTTTATATATTAATTTAAAGTTAAAATAAACTAAAAAAATAAATATATAAAAAAGTTATTAAATATTTAATAGTTTTATTTAATTAATTATAATTTAATTAAATAAATTACAATTAATTAAAAGTTAATTTTACTTTATAAATTTATTAATATAATTATAAAGTTTAATTTTTATTAATATTTTTTAATTAAATATTTTTATTATATAAAATAACTATAATTTATATTATAAATATAAATTTAAAAAAAAAAAATTAATTAATTTAAAAGTTTTTTAATAATAATATTTAATTATAAATTATTTTTTAAAATATTGTTATTTATATAATTATTATTTATTTAATATTTAACTTTTATTTTAATTTATATAATATTTAAGTAATATAAAAAGCAACAATTAAACTAAATAAAAACATGGCACATTTAAGATAAACTCGAAGCGTATGTAAATGGGCTCTGTATATGTACCATAAGTAGGTATCTCCCTTTCAACTGGAATACACCATCCCTACCTTAAAAAGAAATAGCCTTTGTTGTAGCTGCAATATACCTAGGTAGGTATACAATCATAGGGAAACACTTATATAAAGTACCGACATACAGAATAAGTACAGTGTTACCTTTTCTCCCCTGTAGGTAATTTAGCCTGTATGTACTTTAGGGACAACTATGTACCTACGTGTAGGTATGTACCTGACAAAATAGCAACCCAAAATGTTCCACATCTTAACCACTCCTAACTATAATTATCGGTGACAATGCGTCAACCAGATTTACAGCCCCTACCTACATGCACATGCTAATACGTAGTATACATGTGCGCAGTAGGTATCTGTATGTAGCTACGTAGGTAGGCTGCTAGCCTGGCGGCCGGGTACATAATGGTGGGGACAGAAATCTCAATAACCCCTGGTCAAAGCCTGATCGCTTACTTGGTCGCAACTTTAGTGGAAAGGCGTGGTCGATCCCACAAGCCCTTCACAAAGCCCATCGGTCATCCAGCCAATAGATAACCCCCATGAATGGCGAACAGCACCAACGGCCCCAATGGCGTGGCCCCCCAGGGTCTGCCCAGGGGTCTCGTCTTCGAAGTTGACGCTAACCCGTCTTTGTCTGCTAAGGGAAAAGGGCTGTCGGTTCCAACTCACTTTTATTCTCATTTTCTCCTTTGGCCTCTCACTCACTTCACCTCTTTCTACAAGTACATACTTACAGAACACCACCAACGCTCTTTTCCCCTGCGACAGCTAGCACTTCCGAATTGCAAGTTCACATTCATTTCTTGCTGGATCTTCTGTGCTGTTGCTGCCATTCTTTCCGGACCTTGTCTTACGATTCAGAACAACAACACGCACTGTTCTTTATCACCTCGTTCCGTCAAGTAAATCGAACACAGCCGAAACTCGAAACTCATAAACCACACCAAGTTCTCTCTCTCTTGAACTCGAGTGGAAACAGCTACTACCTAGCGACCTCCAAGATGCACGCCTCCACGCTGGTTGTTTTGGCCGCAAGCGCCTTGTCCGCCGTTGCGCAGACCACGACTAGCACCATGTATCTGACCGCAACTGTTACTATTACGCAGTGCAATCCTACCAACACAGATTGCCCGCTGTATACACCTCCCCCCAGCACCTCTTCATCTACATCGACTCCTCCCCCGTCTTCGTATCCTGTGCTGTCGACCACTTCTTCCTCTTCCTCGTCCTCATCCTCATCCTCTTCAAGCTATTCATACGCGGCCAATACGACGACATCAGTCTACTACCCCGTTGCAAACTCGACTGTATACAGTGGGTCGACTGGCTACCCAACTCTCTCGGTTTCTACCTCGTACCCTGCTGTGACAACAAGCCTAGGAGCTTCAAGCTCTTCTTCGTCTCCTGCTTCAACTACGGCCCCCACGGCTGGCGCCAACTCTCTTACAGCCCAATCTGGATTCCTCCTAGCTGTCATGGGCATCGGCGCAATGTTTCTAGCATAAGCGCTACGTGAGAGACGCGGAGATTATTCCGTAAGAGAAACTACGACATGTTGTCAACCTATCTGTATATCGGGGGGGAGATTACAGACTTCAAATCCTATTTTCCCTTTCCTTCTATTCAATTCGTTATCTTGATTCTTCGGGGAAGGACGTTTGCTGAATTTGAACGGCTTGGGGGGTTTTTTTATTGATACCACTACAAATGGGATAGAATAAAAGGTACTTACTATGAGTACCGGGGCCTATTAAGCCATGACACATTTTCATATGTCTATTTTAGATATAATTTAGAACCTGAGCGTTCATTCTGTATCTAAAAGAAAATATAAAGTTCAACGATTCGCATCGCAACATCTCACACGAAGTCCCCTCACTCACTCAATTATAACCCAACATGTGCGTTATCTATCTATCTACACCCCCAAAGCTTATTTTGGTCAGCAGAGAGCAACCATTCTTCTAGTAAGTTGCAATAAAGAATATATAGCATTCCGGCTTCAGCTATCTGCTTCCCCAGATAGTTCATACTCGGCACGCCATCATTGCTTACGAGGCTAAGACCAAGCAGGAAACCATGATATCAAACCCGGTTAAAAACATAGTCAAAAAGAGGAAGGAAGACTCATGTAGGCAAGCGATTAAGACCGGGGTCATATATTACCCGTCTGCATATGACGATGGCATAATGAGACGCTAAGCAGGATGTTGGTACGAAGCCCACGCATTAGAGCCCTCTGCTACCCCGAGATTGTCAAATCCTGGAGACAGAGGATGAAATAGGCACGTGGGATATCAAGCCCCCGATTGGCCCACCATCTTGAGCACCTTGACCGGTCTGGTCTGACCGGTGAGGGTCGAATAACACTTCGCGGCCGGTTCCGGACATCTCACCCTCTATTTATTCACGGGCTCCCCGACTACCCATAGATAGTCCTGGTCACACTAAACTGACGGGATTCTTCGAACTTGAGTACTATTTTTCCGAATATCTATCTATACTACATACTCTTTCGAGCACTACCACGTTACATATTATCGATGAAGCATCACTTCAAGAAAAGGGCACTGATGCGATGGAAGCTGGAACACAGTTAAGAGGGGACTTGCGAGTCTTGGGATTTATCAAAGGTTTATGATATGGTGTGAGTCTAAACGGGAAGATTTGGTGCATATAATGTATGGCTCGCTCAAATAGGTGCGCGCAGTGGAGATGACAGTCGGATTTCGGTAACGTACTTGGCTCCTTAGTCATCGCGAGAACTCACCCATTTCAAATAGACGAAGAACACATAATCTCTTTTCCAATACTAATACTGACTCGATACACATATATATAAGGAAATATACAATAAATTCCATGAATGGCAGTCTGAAAACCTATTATACCATCGCCAGACACCGACTATCCTTCAAGTTTGAAATGAGCTCTGACAAAAAAAAAAACCAGATTTAAACCCAAACCAACAGATCACCCTCAGTTCAAGCATCTCCGACTCCTAGGAAGGTGACATCATGGCTCTTATTGACGGAAGGTTAACGTTCACCGTAATCAAAATTATAGACTTAGGTGATGCATCTCTACCACTTCCTGCCTATATAAGACCTCAGACACCGCCGTTCTTCTGAAGGTTTATTGCACTAAGCTAGCACCAGAGGCAATATAACTTCGAGTCGCCGCATCCTCACTCGGCCGAAATGTTTAAGCGTGGGAACCATAAAGCCCCCCCGACTTCATATTCAACGGGCCACCACTGCTAGGAGGAAGGTTTTGCCTCCCCACAATATGGGCACTTAGGTCCCCCTTTTTCGACTGCGCGTGAACACTTCGGGCATCTCCAGGCATCTTGAGACACTGAACCTGCTTGGTCGCAGGGGAGCCAAATATCCTTTAATTGCATCGTCTTATTGCAGTCTCTGCAATGCCGGCCGAACAGTGTGGTTTGGTTTGGTATATGTGTCGCAGTACAATAGCGAGGGCGAGTAGGCTCTACTATCGATGCTGTCTAACTCTAAATTTGAAGGGCTTTAAGAAGGGTTTCCAGTTGACGTCGAGTTTTCTAGTCCTAGTAGGTATACACCACGTCTAGGATAAGATGTGCCTATAATCGAGTTAATAGCTGACCTGTTGAATGCCATTAGACGCCACATTACTTGAGTTATCACCGCCTTCTAACGAGTACGCGTCCTTCGTGCACGGGTGTTGTTAGTGAAGAGCTCAAAGCGGTGGAAATCCCTCAGACTTTTATGTTTACGAGATTATGCAGCCGGTTCTTCTTAGGTACTATGGCGGCGATCCGAGGAAGCCGTGTCTTTCCTCCTCGCGGGTCGCCCTCCGAGAAGTTAATAGCGAGCCTCCAAGATCCTTGACATTAACATCAGCTCAGACCCCGAAGCAAGCCCACCATAATGCTGTCATTCCGGCATGATTTCGCCACAGGATCAGGCTGGCCAACTAGCAAATCGTATTGTCTCGGGCCAGACTTCTTCTGATGTTTCTTCGGCGACCATGCCGAAATTATGCCAAGTTGTCCCCGTCCACCACACCTCGGGAATCAAGTTCACGTTGTCACGGAGGCACAACATTGATCCTCGACCCAAGACCTCGTATTTCGATACATCAACTCCGGTATGAGGCGATATCTAACCTAAACAATCCCACTTACATTAGGGTTACATCCTATATCTTGTACTGTATTTCACCCTGTACTGCTGGCGGCATTGGGGATGACACCATTTTCATGTAGGTTTATGAAAGCCACCAATCCGGGTACTCGCACCAAACGCCTGGGATCGCCAAGCATTTCGATTGCTTTGCCTAATTCGGACTTGGGCAGGGAGGGAGCAGACGCAGTTGGGTGATAAACCTCCACGAGTCATATTTCGCATGGGAACTGACAGAAACCACGAGGGCGATTCCACTTCATGGCAGGTTCATCGTGCGAGTTTCTGGCGTCAGATCAATGCATTGCAACTTCAAACGGAGCTTACTTACTTCTGGCTGTATTACATGCATGTGGTGGCACGTCGCCGGCAGTGGCTGCGTCCGAAAGGCTGCACTGCACGGTAGGGTTGGATCAACTATACGGCATAGCAAGTTGCTCTTTTACCGTGGCACGTCGTATGTACTTTGAATATGCTGTAGAGTCATAGCAGTTTATTTCCGACCCTACATGCCGTGCATCTCAAGATCCGAGTCCAGCCCATGCCCACTTGGCGATCTAGTCACATGAAGACCCCATGTGTGTGGAGACGGCGCGCTCCGTTGGTATCGGCAACGGGCCGACCCCGTGCGAGAACGGCCAGTATTCGGCTCAGTTATCGTGGGTTCCCGACGCATCCTCTTCCCTCCAGAGGACTGCTGCCCATTGCCGAGTTGCTGTGATCGTCATCACGACGACGACGACGATAACGACGGGACTCGGGGCCATGGAACCATTTACAATGTGAAAACCAAAGGCGCAGCAGTAAACCCGAACTTCCGCCCTTTCGCACGGCTAAACGGCTTTCCCAACGCATCAAAGATTGAAACCACGAGGGCTTTGTATTATGACCTGTTCCTTCTTCGGCATACCCTCCTGGCGTCTCTAAGCATATTTCTCTTTCCCTTTTCTTTTTCAGAACTCGGCGCATGAGAATGGTTGCGTGCGCCAAATTAGGTTGTTGAACTTTACAAAATCATGGCCTACTAGATAAGTAAGATTCTCTATAATACCACTGCGATATAATGAAATGACTAGCCTATGAGCAGGTTAGGCCGAGGGCATTGGTTGCTATGATACACGCAACCGACCATGTTTGATCTTGCGCTTGATGAGTCCTACAAAAACTTGTTCTCGGGATTGTTGATCGCCAACTGAGGACGCTACTACGCCACGAGATTCTGAGCTTTAGATAAGCTTCATACAATGCACGAGCATCTATACTGAAGAAGCTAGCCGGCAGTCATAATAGAAATCACAAATGTGGTATGTTGCATCACGCCTTGCAGCTAACAAGACCGCAGAATCCCACCAGATTTGTCCAGCTCTCCAATTACAAACCCCCCAAGTGATCCTAAAAATCCAAGTCGTCGTTATTCTAAAAGTTCCGTACATTCATGCAAGGTTGGTTCTCTATATCCATGGCTTAGTGATACAACTACCCACGGATGAAAGATAGCTTCAAATCAAGGGTTAATGTCCAATGTACCTACTAGATTTTGAACTTACTATGGCACCTAGTTTAAGGTCATCCTCGTGAAGATCAAGCTGTTTTGAGTGCTAAAGCTAGAATTGCGACGCTAAAGTTCTTTTCGCGTGGTTGCATCCCGAACGCCACCTGTGCAGTTGGTCTGCGAGTTAATTATGCTAGTCGAACGCCGGCTCTCGGCTACTGCGTATGCAGCTCATGGTCCTCTACATAGTATTCGGCCTCCGTAGGGCTTACTACCCAGGGTCTAACGAAGAACCTATTTACCTAGATCGCGGTACTGCGAAGGCTACTACTATACTGACCGAGTACTATCCTGTTCGCATGATGGTCGCCTTTACCGTAGTTTGAGTAGAGATAACCCTAAAACAAAGGACTGCTGGGCTTTAGTGACCCTCTAATCTCTTATACGGCTTTGTTGAACTTGTACTCGAAGACAATGGTAGCTTAACTCTGAAGTAACACGTCAGAAACAAGTTAACAAAATTATGTTGGCCGGTTTCACGTTTGTATCTCTAGTGGTACCACCTCATTCCTATGCGTACCATGTGCGCCAAGGAACCAGGTATGTTGGGACTTGTTAGATTTCCTAAGCCATTATTACCTATGTAGTTGGTCCCGGAGAAGATTCATGCATACTTTGGCTTTCTAATTGTAACACAAATTTGAAAGGAGAAGACTGGACGGTGTAGATAATTTAATTGGACCCCAAGTATTACAGTACCCTACAAGCGAGTTGATGGCATATTCAGTTAACCTATGAAGATGCATATGGTGGATCGGATCGGCAAGGGATGCTCTGGAGGTCACCAAAAATAGTTTATCAGTACAGGAAGTTTCTTTGGCCTGGGTAGCCAGCTTTGTTGAGATATGCTCATGGTCTAAAGACGAAGAGCAGACCTACATATGCATTGCGTATACGAGGAAATATTGATTTCTTATTTATGGTTCAATCACAGTTGATATTGGCTAGAACCCGAACCTTACTAGTGTGATGATACTCTATATATTGTTTCAACAAGAGGAGTCTTGTAACCGGGGTAGAAAACTACCTAGGGGTAGCATATGCTTGCTGTATGCAGTTATGGTGTGTATGCATCCAACTACGTGTACAACATATGTATGTGGTTCTTCACATGGAGACACATAATAATTATACAAATACGCCACTCTCTCCCGGTCTCTCCTCCAATAGCTAGAAACAAATTAACCGGCATTGATAAGTGGGAACTCGACCTATCAGCCTCCGGCGGGACAACTAGCTCTGTTATTTTCAGTCAACGGTATTTCGTAACGTGAAGGCTTCGAATCAGTCACATTGCGGATCCTAGAGCCTCGACATAATACCTACCGAGCTAACACTACCATCACGCATGGAACCCCTGTTGTAGTAGCCTCTTCTGACCTGTCCTAGCTCCCGTCTGCAAGCTGAGCCCATGAATATATAATGTGATTATATTATCGTGGACTAGTGTAGCAAGCGAGTAAGCTCTTGACTAGGGATCGTACCAGATTACTTTTAAGAGCCAATCAGGGAAATTTGGGGATCACTAGAATTGGGCCTCCTCTTCCGGTTTCCCCCTTTCAGCTCGCCCTTTGACTGTCGGCTCGATACTCTCTAGCTACTTTGCTAACGGTTCACCACATATGTGGCTAGTTTACCGAGAGGAGTAGACGGTCTCGGTTGCATGGATAGCCTTGACAACGTCACCTGCTGCAAGCGGGACATCCTATTCATCACGGCACATGAATAAATGCATGCCGGAGCCTAGCCACGTACTAATTCGGAGACGCTGGAAACCACAGGGAAGACAAAACCCTGCGCGTTTATCCCACCGGCTTGTCCAAAGAATTATCGAGCTGAAATGAAAACATCCAACGTTTATCAATCCACCTGGCATCAGTGGTTGATTTTCAACTGATCTATGCCAACATCCCCCCCTCTCATAAAATCCTCCGGTGTATAATTGGGTGGATAGGTAGATCCATCGCTGCAGCCACGGTAGTAATATCACGCTGCAAGAAACCTATTCCGCAAGTAGTTCTTGATTATTAGTGATGGTCTAGGATATCGAAAGTTATAGATGTGACCACTAGAGTAGCAAACGACTCTGAGCGAGCATGTTTGGATTTCGTCGACGGCTAGTAATAAAAGACTCATGCTACCACCCCAAAGATCGCGGATTCGAGCCATGGGTTTCGACAAGACGGATCCTAGACATGCCTGGTTACAGGGTTTGAGGTAACTATTACATGTCGGGTATTAGTTGGTGTGATGACAACTGACGAAGTTACCCGGTAAAGAGCCAATTTTCAGTCATGATCGCCGAGGTGGATATCGTGGCTGGGGAGAAAGGTAATATAAAATTTCCATGGCAGGGAAAAGAAATATTACTGATCAAGCTAGCATTGCGGCAAAGAAGATAGCTCACTTTTTTGCACTGCTGGTAAGTTCATTAGAAATCTGAAATAGCTATACGAGCTAGTGCGTGAGAATAGATATATGCGTGATTATTTTGGTAGAATATGTTACTAAAACTATACTCAGCTTGATAATAGGTGGTGATAGGTACCAGCCTCTACCTCGATAAGAGACACTATAGTTCTTGACTGGAGTTGATTAGTTGTAATTCGACTCGAGATAAACCTCTCGACCTAAACTGGCTCGATTTCATTAGCCTCGCATTATCTTACCTTGTACAATCCCACTCGGCTTTTCTCGAAGAAGTGATATAGGTATCGCTCGATAATACATGCAACAGCCGACTCACAGCTATAACTTCGGCTAAAACTAACTTGTGATAAAGGGTAACTAAGGAGAAAATAAAACAAAATAAAACTAAATATACGAAAAACAAACCAACGGCTATTTACCTAAAGACCCGAACAGTCTGGAGAAGGCTCGCTTGTCCAACACGATTTACGATATTGAACACTCGCCACGAAGGCTTCCGCCGCCTCAATTGTGGCGGGTGCGGCAATGGCAATCCTACATATTGATACTTATCCCTACCTATCCTTGCCCAGCCCTACCGGTTCACTGCCTTATCTGACCGCCTTTGAGGCATGCCACAGCTAGGTATCTCCAAGATGATTTAGTGATGATGCTGAGAGAAGTCACGAGCTTGGATACTCATGTAAGTCAGGAGACCCTTAGATACCGCCTACCTACCTAACTTTAAAATCTGTACCCACCTAGATAGTTACCTACTGCGTAGCCATCTCCTATCTAGATAGATAGCTATCCGTGTGGACCCCACTCCCGTCCCGCGTTGGCGAATAAATAATGGTACCTAGTATTACTCTCGGACCCTCCTAAGTTCTCCATCAGCACTTGTAATTCGATTCCGTACGTACATGTCTCCCCATACACCCTCTTCGTCCCCATGCCTGCCCGCGATCACCAGTCAATTGTCGGCCCGTTGTTGGGTGTGCGGCGGCTTAGCGGGCGTGATGACTCGAGACAGCTCTCGAAAGCACGACCGTGGTCTGATCAGGCATTGTCTCCTCATGGTCTGCATACTTACGTACTTGTATGTAGTAACGTCGCCCCCGTCTCGACCTTGGCTACATGAAAGACTCTCGACACCTACAGTAGGGCTGGTTTCGCCGTCTTATGTCTAGGCAGATCGGGACCGCCATCGACTGGCTCTTACTATGTACAACAGATCTAGCGTATCCGGCTCAACCAATTCTGCCAGTCGTAATAGCGACAAACCCCACAGGTGATGACTGAAATATTATCGATCGTCCGAGCCCTGGGTTTGACAGGTCTAACGTTAGCGACTGCAGGAGGTACGGCAATGTGTAATTAAGGCAGCAATTTCTCCACATAGCCTTCTAGGTTAGTCACGCCATCCGTGAAGATGATATCTACTGGTATTACATAGAGTATTTCTTCTACATAGCACGTACTATTCTTGCGACGTTGCGTGTCCTGGGATAGATACATCTAGTTACGTGCCAGATATATTCACTTATGATATGCTCCAAGTAAGTAACTGAATTCATAAGCAGCAACCATGAATGCATGCAGGATTGGCTTCACTTTATACGGTTGACCCTTGAGGTGACGACCTAACGTAGGTATTATGTTTCCACTCTCGCATAACTGGAATTAGTCCTAGCACGCACTCGCTGCCCCTAGAACCGACTATTATGTCAGACGATCTAGAATAATAAGAAGCCCTCATGAAATAATAGCCCTTCTATCCAATCTCAATCTGGATCCACAAACTCCACTTTAACCGATTTACCTACCTACTGCATAACATTGGATAAATTTAGCAAGTCTCTCTTTACCAAATAGGGGAACCCAATTACAGAGCAATACAGAATTTTGTACCGTCGTGTAGGTACTTATTAACACGCGACAACACTACGTACATAGGAAAAGCTTTAGAAGTGATATAAATAAGTTGGAACTTTTTTTAAACTAAGTAATTATAGTCGATCGCTTTTTTTCTTAACTTCAGAAGACTATATTTTCAGTACTCTATACTCTCTTCACGATCAAGATACTCACACCTAAGCTTCTATCCATGTAACTATGTAGGTATTCAACATGGGTATGCAACATTCCCCTTCACTCTAACAAAGGTAACATACCTCGTATGCAAGACTATCCGAACCTCTCCCCTTCGCAGCTATCACATAATATACATAGTACACTTGACGTATGGTAGAAATGCAACCTGCCTACACCCTTTTCTTATTACGTGCCTCGACAAGAACGAGGAGGCTATCATGCATCTAAGGGAGGTGTCGTTTGTTGGATCACCGGCAGTAGAACCTGCAGCAACCCCGCAGGACTTTATTGCCATTTTATGAGGACAGCATTTTCCTCTATACAGACACTCCGTTCCGGATGGTGGGCATCTATTGGTTCCTATGTTGTGCAATGGGATCTACCTAATCTGATATAATCTGACTTGCACGGAGACTTTTGCATCTGTGCGACTAATGCACTCTCGTTCCGAACTGGGTAGGCATAGTGATCTGTATATGACGACAGCTTCTCTGTCGCCGGATGAGCTTTCGAACCTCCTTTTACGAGCCAGCTACTATGTACTCTTACTAGAGAGCCATGGTTTATTGGGAATTCTCTACTCCTGTACAATATATAGTATGGGATCGGGATGGTTTCTTATACCTACCTATTGTCGAGTCTTTTAGCCAGCCACGATGGTTTGCAGAGATACATATAGCGTTTGTACATGGGTATGGAGCTTGGACGCTTGGGAAGTGTGACCTGTTACTTATTTGGGTATGACATGTGACCGGAATGATTAAGCTCCCCTTTGAGCTACTTGTGCCGCCTGTCTTTAGATACCTGGGTACATACCTACCTACCTCGGTATAGTAAGTGCGTACATAGCGTGTTGAGATAAAGACGCGCATCATTAAGAGGGGGAATGCGGGCATGTCTGCTCCAAATTACGTAGACAGTGAATTTCTTGTTATAATAAGACAGAGCATTGCACATACATTACGCAACTCTAAACAATCCCAACAGTCGATTTATCATTGTCTGGGATGTAGGTAGTATATCTTCATATATGTATGTGTATGTAGGTAGATGATAAAACCAAATCTACAACAGACACATAGATACAGTACCTACTGTAAGGAAATAGGTAAGTACCTGCTAGAGCACTAATATCCTACCCCTAAACCTACCCATGGTAGCGCTATATCTGCCGTGCCGCTCCTGATCTGAAGGTAAAATAACGAGTGGGATATCGATAGGTGCCTGAAATAGCGTGCCTGAAATAGCGTGCCTGAAATAGCGGGTATAGGGGTACAGCACAGGTCAGGTACTACCAGAGCCAATCTCCAAAGCCCAAGCTGGGGTACAGCCATACAGTATTATCTACTTGATAGCTCCCAAGATATAGATACATGCCTTATCAACAACACCCGCGCCTGTACAAAGAATCCAAAACCCAAACCCCAAAGAAAGACAAAAAGCGAGTCAAATAGCGAAAAGCCGAGAATACAGGAGATACGCGCGCGCGCACGCACGGCAACGTAACGCACCTTATTTTCTCTTTGTTTCTTTTTCTCTCTAGATACCATGGCCGAGAAGACGGCAACATCCTATTCGACGGACCCGGCGTTGTACATCTACACATCCCTGACCGCGGGTAGTTCGCATATAGTCACAGCCACGTCACGTCTCGAGACCATCCTGCGCGCCAACCGCGTGCCCTTCAAAGCGCTCGACATCGCCACCGACGAAAAGGCGCGCATGCTATGGGGGAGGCGAGCCGGCAAAGACCAAGACGGCCGGGCGCGCAAGCTGCCCGGTCTGGTCCAGATGGGCCTGGTGCTGGGTGTAAGTCGCCTGTCATCTTTACTTGTCGAGCAAGAGGGAGAGACGCAAAGAGGAAAGCTACTTAGTAGAGAGATGGACTGACCGGCTGATCGGCTGTCATGACAGGACCTCGTCGAGATCGAGGAGTGGAACGAGTACGGCGAGCTCAAGCAACATGTCACCATCTACTATGACGACTTCACCATGCCACCCAAGAGCCAGGCCCCTTCTCCCATAGGCATGAGGCCCCTCAATCAGCCGTTCCCTAGGACAGGAATAGCTGCCTCTGTCGCCTCTGCCGTCGCCTCTGCCGCAGCAGCAGCAGCTGCCGCCGCCGCTTCTACCCCGAAAACGACAACAACGAAAACAACGACCACACCCGCACCTCCAGCCCCTCCACTCCCGACCGATAAAGACAAGACTAAGATCCCCCTCTCGTCTCCCGCGTCGACAAGCACAGCTAAGAAGCCCGCCACTGCGACCGCCCCAGCCCCCGCCAACAGCATCGCAGAAGAGGCCGCCCAGAAGGCCAAGAAAGCTCAGCTAGAGCGACTACGGGAGAAGGTCCATGGGAAGAAAGACGGCGCGCCATCGTCGGGCACTGCCGAAAGCAAAGGTAAGGAGAACGCGAAACCCGTCGCGGCGTCAAGTCCGACGGCCTCCAAGAAAGACACCCCTGCTGCGAGCTCGATCACCAAGGGCGTAGGCAACCTGAAAATCGGGGGCGCGGGCTCGGCGACAGGGCTGCAATCTCCGACGACAGGGAAATGGCGCTCGGGTTCGTCGTCCGCCGGCGCCGGCGGGGCCCAGACACTCCTGCAGAGCCCGACAACGGGCACGTGGAAGGCGGACGGCAGCCGCGGCCTCGACGCTACCGTCACGGAACATCGCGGTTCCGTCGTGGCGAGCGCGTCTGCGGCGGAGATCGCCGCCATAGAGAAGGCCGAGGCGATCCCAGAGGTAGACAGTAGCGAGGAGGAAGATAGCGAAGACGAGGATGAGGACGAAGAAGACGATGAGGACGAGGATGACGACGACGACGAGGATGATGAGGATGACGATGAAGAGGAGGATGAGGAAGACGAAGACGACGACGACGATGATGAAGAGGATGATGACGACGATGAAGATGATTCCGACGAGGATGAAGAGAGCGAAGACGACACAAAGAAAGCGAAACCAAAGAATTAATACTGAGTCTAGTATATTCTTACTCCGCTCAATAAATTGGAATCTCCAGATGATATCCGTGTCGTGCTCGGCCTTACCATAATAAAGTAACCGGCTTAGTGAACACCCTTCCGTTTGTAGGGGCTGTCTTGCGAGTTGAGATACCACTGTAAATCATCGAAGGAACCGTCAAACGCACGAGATAATGTACTAGAACTTGTATTTTAGGACGTGTATTGTAGCCTTAGAGCCTTGAATCCCCTCTCACACTATGTTTTATGTTCTCTTGATGTTTTTTTCCCTGCAAACTGCTTTTTACCCTCTGCGGTTGCTTTTAAAGGTGTGACGCCTTCAAAACATAACACGGGCAAATCCTCATCACGTCCATCTGCGCCCGATTCATTGAAGCAGTGCTATATTACCTTAGCTTAGGTAAGGCGGCAATTCTTCGATTCAATCTGATATGGGCGTTGAACGACGCCTGGCTTGTTTGGCCTTCGGATTTTCATGGTATATATGGTTTTATTTTCGGCTATATATCTGACACATCTTTTCTCCTATTATGTTCAATATAAGCCGTCATCGTCACTAGCCGTTGAGTCTTGGAATTGAGCGACAGCTTTCCCTTTCCCCTTCGCCCGGCCATTGGTGCTGCCATAGCTGGCATATTGCTCCGCGTCTGTGTCATTGTCTTCTTCGTCTCCGCTGCCCGTGGCGATTGCTTTCCCCTTGCCCTTTGCCATGGTCTTCCCTTTACTCTTCCCGGCCTTCGAAAACGCCCCGTTAAGCTCGGGTGACGCTGGCGGAATGGCCATGCCGGAATCCCCTCTCTGCTCCGGTTGCTTTTGTCTCCCGCCCTCAAATGTGGCGCGTACGCGCTCATAGTGTGCGAGCTCCCCGGCGCTCACGCTGGGAATGAGTTCTCGGTTGGCGTCTAGAAAGTCCTTCTCACTAACCATGACGGCAATATCCTCAGGCGTAGCGTAGTGGTCGAAGAAGTTGGCAGTTGAGATTGGGTGCACTGTCTCTGCACGATTTGCATTGAGAGCTCGGATCTTGGCGTCAACGGCAGCTGCTTGCCGCGTAACAGCCTTTAGCATCGCGTCGCTGCACAAAGCATAAAAGTCGGCACCCGTGTATGTGAAAGGGAGCTGTTGAGCAACAGCGGTTAGGGAGACGGAGGGATGAATAGTAAACCTATGACGCAGGATTAGTATTTATCCCCTTTTGAGACATTCAAGAGAAAAGTTCGCAACTCACTTTCTGGTCAAGGCCTCCATTATCGTGAGTTGTTTCTCATGCGTGTCGGAGACCCCCAGGTAAAGCAACTTGTCAAACCTGCCGGGACGTAGGAGCGCCTGGTCGAGCAAGTCTGGTCGATTGGTCGCACCGATGACAAACACGCCGCCTCCCCCATCATCACCACCGGACATACCGTCAAGCTCGGCTAAAAGCTGCGATACGATACGATCCATGACACCGCCGCTGTCGCCCTGGTTTCCTCTCTTGGGCGCCACCGAATCGAGTTCGTCAAAAAACACGACACAAGGGCGCGCATCACGTGCACGCTGGAAAACCCTGCGAACGTTGGCTTCCGACTCACCAATATACATGTTCAGTAGCTCGGGTCCCTTGACACTGAAGAAGTTTAGACTATACTCTGTCGCGATAGCTTTCGCAAGTAGCGTTTTTCCTGTTCCGGGTGGACCGTAGAACAAGATACCAGACCGTTTTTTCATGCCCTTGGCGAAGAGCTCCGGCCGTTCTAAGGGTAGTTGGATAGTCTCCATGACTGCCTCCTTGACGTTATTGAGACCGCCAACGTCATCCCAAGTCACATTCGGGATTTTTGGGGCGCCGATTGCGTCCGCGAAATTCTTGCGGGCTGCATCAACTGCGATATCAAAATCAGATTTGGTCAGAGATCTAGCCGATGACCCCCCAGCCACCTGAATGTCACGAATAGTGATAGTCGTGTTCTCGTCGGATGCTTTTCTGGACAGGGACTCGAGGCGCGAGTCTCGGGCCACCATTGCCCTCTCTACTACATCAACTAGGTCGCCTGCGACAAGGGCTGCCGTTTTGATAGCAACACCGCTAAGCTCCACATCAGGTGCTAAAGACACCCCTCGGCTATCTACGATGGAACGCAGGATACCCTCACGTTCACCTTCATCGGGAGCACTCATCTCTATTTCGTGTGTGAAAAGACCTCGTACCCCATCTGGTACTTTATCAACTTCAGTTGTAGTAGCGATCAAGACTCTTGCGTCGGCAAGGATTTCTTTTACGGCCGTTACCATTCGATCCGCTGTCAAAGCTTCGATGTGCCGAATGAGCAAGGTGCAATTTTCGGGACCACAGCTCATGGCACGATCAGCTCGTGCTTTCAGAAAACCCTCTGTCTTCACATCGCTGCCTCCAGCGCCGCTTTCGTTGACTATGTCATAAGCGTCAATGGTAAAAGTATGAAGGCCAATATCTGAACTGGCATTCAATGCGGCCGTTGCCTTTCCGATATTGCGTTGAGTTGATACGAGCAGGACTGCTATTGGGGGCATTTTTAAATGTATGGCTCGTTTGCTGGTTGCAGCTGCTATAAGCTCTCTTAGCCTTCTTCTTAGAGGTGATATAACCTTTTGAGAAGGCTGTTGGAGAGCCATGGCTTGTGTCGTAGATGTAGACTGAGGAAGCTGTTCCACGCGAAGATAAAATGGCCAATTGCTATCCTTTATACCCGGAATAGAACATGTAGTGCTACCGGACTGTGCGATCTGGGTTGAAGCAATATTCACGCAGGCCACGGCTCCCCATATGTCCTCATCATCCTCGTCATCTGGTATTTCTGGTTTTTGTCTCACTGTCTGGCTCACCCGGAACCAGGCAACACCATCGATTTTGGACGCGGTGCTAGAGATCGATCGATTTGATCCTGAAATTGCCAATAGATCATCGATGGCATGCCCTTCATTTGAGCCTACAGCCTCCTGCAGAGTCCTCCCTAGTTGTGTATCAATAGGTACAGCAATTAGATCACCGGTTCTCACGATACGCAAACTCCGGGCGAAATGACTCTTTAAGCCACCGAGTATAGCTGTTTGCAGAGCTTTCTCTGAAGAAAGCGGCGTTCGGATTTGCTGTATTGTCACGTCTCGAGCATAAGGTGGTCGAGACGCACTAGTTATTTTGGATTGGCCAGGCCTTAAAGGATAACCGTGTCTCTTCAAGGGGGATAGGCGAACATAAGGCGTGTTTTCTAAGTTCGCAAGCAAAAGGGGAGACATATGAGCCCCAGGTCCTGTTGGCTTCTGTATCTGGGATTCAAAGAAAGACAAGCGTCGACCTCCGGGTTCATGTTTCGAGCTCGGGATTCTCGTCATGGGTCGGCGCGCATAGCCGTCGGGGAGGCCAAAAATCTTGGCGGGCCGCCAATCCAGCTCTTTGTCTGAATCCCCGAAGCTCCCCAATCCGAAAAGCCCTACCCCATTCATTGGTGGTTCTTCGGCTGCTTCGACCCGTACCCAGTCTCCTGAAAAGCAACCGATCCGGGTTAACGAGTTGATATCGACAAAAACGAATGCCTCGTTGTCATCCTCAGCTGTTGGTCTAGGATGGAGCAACTCGACTGGGATTGGATTGACTAAACCATTAGCTTTAAAAAGGCGGCCTTTGGGACGATCGGGACGCGCGGTTGTAGCTGTGAAGTTGGAGAACACAGATCCTGGGGTGTGTACACCGTTGGTTTTTCTGCCACGCCCGATTGTTCCAATAGTCATAGGTGTTCCTGGCTGCATTGTAGAAATACCGCTGACATTAGTTGTCGGCAAGGTGGGTATTGAAAGTGAAATCATGTCATCCATAGAATCATCCGATAGATTATCTTCGTTCTCGACTTCTGATGCTTCGGTTTCCGTTTCTGTCACGAAATCCGAGTTCTCGTCTGGCACGTCCGTTTTGTCACGCTCCTCGGCTGCCGAGTAGAATTGGTCATTGGCAGTATCTTCGTCATCGTGGTTGTTTCCGTTGAGGGTCCGGGCGGAGGTCATGGCCGCACGATCCGGCTTGGACTGAGAATGACCACGAGTTAAGATGATCCTGGTGGTTGGAGCTAGTATTCCCTGTGCTACTGGTTCACATAGCATCACCTTCCCCGGACTGGGAGGAACGTGGGTTATGGGATGCGGTGGCAAAGGCAGGGGGAATAGATCACCATTATGAACAACTTTGAGGGTACCCAAAGCAATACGTAGGGCTGCGGCAAGCCGCTTCGCAGGCGTATCAGGCGTGTCATGTCCTTTTCCTTTACTACTAGGATGATCTCTGAAGAAAGTGCCCTCGCCATTTTCCAATCTCCTGACGAGGTCACTCTCAAGATTGACAAAAACAGTATCAAGAGCGAGAGCGGCCACGTCTAAGATATGGATTTCAATGCCACTTCTGCTATGACTCGACAACTTGGACGGCGCAATCTGCTGGAGAGTGGTCGCGAAATTCTGGAGAGCGAAGGAGGAAGGGGAGAACTGTACGGTCGAATGCGCCAGGGCGGTCGACTTGGTTACGGGGACAACGGTCCAATTCGTGCGCTGGGGGGTCGCATCAGGAGCCCAGGGCGCGATGGCCACATGGTGAACCTGCTGGGTGGGATAATTCTGGTCGATCTCATCGGAGTCTACGAAACTGTTAGACTTTCGCCCCGACGACCAGCATAGACAATAGGTAGGGGAAGTGAATTCTCAACAGACAACAGAGACTGATGTGAACACACAAAGACTAGCTGGCTAGCAAACAAACCAGAGCAAGCATACCATGTTGGTGGAGGTGTGGAAACAGATCGGCAAAGAGGTCGTCAGACAAAATGCCCACGTCTCCTTTCACATGGTCGTCCAGGACCAATCGCGCAGAGATAGGAGGTTTATCCTGTCTCCGTCTCCGACTTCGTCTCCAAGTCGGCGCGTTCTTGCGATCATGGCGCAGAGCACGGCTCGATACCGGACTCGAAGCCAGACTCGAAGCTGCCATGGCTGCCGTCGCCCTCTCACGGCTTGCGAGGTCAGGCCGTCAAGCTCAAAACGCAATGCGCCAGGTCGAATTCGACAAGAGATTATGGCTCCGCGACTTGCCCAATACTACCCATTGGAGGGCAGGGTTCGAATTTTTAAGCGACGGGAAGGAAAATCGCTTGCTTCTGTGGTCGCCGACGGCGAGGGGGAAATTCTTGTCGCGAGTGAGAGCAAAATGGACAGCACATGTTCTAGATGAATTGACCCTTTTAGGATACTGTACGCACGGTACCTACTATAGGTACATGGCATTGCAAGGCAGGCAGATTTGGCCGAGGCACAGGGCGGCATAGCTCGGAGGTTGTGGAGCCTTAGGCCTAAGTAGAGGCCGGAGATTCATCATTATCAACGCCGATAGATAGGTACCTAGGTACAGTGCTACCAGATATCTACATTCATATTGGATCGGTATTCTACATTAGGTACCTATCATGAAATACCTCAGGTGTTGTTCAAATATCACACATATCTAGGTAAATCTCACAAGTTTCTAGTTTGTGATATTTCATTCATCGGTTTGGCTTTTCGCGAACAACGTGTGTCTGTCTATCAACTGTAATTAAACTATAGAGTATATAGGCTCCAGCATTTTAGACTTTAGTGGATCGCTGTAAAACGTAACTGGGTCTTTCAGCGTGGCACTACCTATGTAGATAGTACCTATGCAACACCAATGCACGATAAATTAGTTAAGAGATGATCAGCCATTGGAGCTTTGACGTACGGCAGAGATGCTTAAAGAACCAACCTAGATCGTAAGCAAGCAAGATCTATCTAGAGATCTTTGCATAGGGACCTTAGCATCAAAATCGAAAATCTTCTCTAGGGACGAACTAGTCTATGCGCTAGGTATACCTAGTCTTCGGAGGCTACTTGCGGCGGCCTACAGGGTGTGTGACGTAAGAGGACTTTGGTTTGAGCATTGATCTGCTTGGGCCGAATAGGAGGTACGTGTAGGAACTTATATAAAGCAGTTGTCAAGAATCTTATCTTTCATTCGAAAAGGCTTGATATTGATGACAAGGGGCTAGACCAGTACCCCTACAGTATAACCTCTTATTAAGATTATAGCACCAGGGGGACACCGTCAATACTCAACTACCCCAGTTATAGAGCCCACCTGCATACGCCTCGATTTCATCCTAGATGCGCCATGCCCCCACCTAATTTAACTACAATTGTACTAGTGCTGTGCACATCACCTACTTTTAGTATAGTTCCCAGCAGAGGGACAATTATACCAGAAGTACCAGCATTGTAGGTAAAAATTCAACTTACTTAGCCACCTACCAAGCCACTTACTTAGCTACACAGCCTTAGATAATTGTGCTTCCTTACTTATTTATTCAATTAACCTATTTACTTAGACATACTTAGCCACACAGAGCCACACCAAGCTATACTCTTAGCCACAAATAAAGCCACAATTTGAAAATCTGTTCTTACCTCTTACTGTAATTTACCACCAACTTACCACTTTATTTACCACTTCACCTACCACTTTACCTACCACTTGACCTACTACTTGACCTACTACTTGACCTACTACTTGACCTACTGCTTTACCTACTGCTTTGCTTATTATTTCACTTACTATTTCAACCTGTCAAGTAAATATAGCAAATAATTCGGTAGAAATAAGTAATCGCTATGTAGTAAGTAAGTAGGTAGGTAGGTAGGTACGCGGTAGTACTTGGATAATCAAACTAAGTGGGGTCATGGCGCATGTAGGATGAAATCGAGGCGTATGCAGGTGGGCTCCAGTTATATGTATATAACTTTATCACCAACTTAGTCATGACGTGACTCGCATACTCGCACACCTTTGGCTTTTAGAGAGCTTACTATTGCTTTTCCCGCGTCGACAGCGGCTTGAATATTTAACCAACTTTACTAATATCCCTACTGTTTCACCTCGCATCTCTCGTGCGTCGAAAGTCGACTTATCAAAAGACATAGGTACATAATGAGACAGGTTGTTGACGACGGCGGGCAGAACACTTCCGCCTCACCGTCTTCGAGCACCCCTGCTACGAGCACTGCGGCCGATTTTGTCAACCAGTCCGCAAAACTTTCCCTCAAGAAACCCTTGAGCCCCGGCGACCCAGGCTCGGTCGCCGTGGAAGCGCGATTCGTTACGCCCGATGATGCTGTCATAGTGACGGCCGATGGCAACCGTCTTCCGCCAGTCCCTCTCCAAGAGGCTTACAAACTGAATGCGCTGAGGGATGAGATGAATAGCGAGGTCTTAGAACAGCGTGCCAACCCCGAGGGCCCTGAGGGAAGCGAAATTGAACTTGCATCTCTGACGAGGCGCAATGAGGGGAGGTTTGCCGCAAAGTTCGTCTTCGAGCCACCTCTCGGCGAGAATGGCGAGGCTTCGCAACGGCTTATGGGCGACTCGAAAAGGTCGATGCCGCCATCACATACCCACCCGCTCTTCCCGCCGCTTCCATTATACGGCCCCCCGTCTCTACTCCGAAATCTACAATGTTGGACATTTCGGACATCATCCTTCTTTCTAAGCGCAGGTTTTCTCGGCGTCATAGTGCTGGGGGCTTTGTTCACGAGCATACCGACGGTATGCAACAGTATATGGCTTCGCCTCACATTTCGAAATCCCGACGCTTCGAGGCCGTTCTACGAAGAAGAGGTGCGGCGGAGTAGCATACGAAAAGAACAGGAAAGGCTGTGGAAGAGGAGAAAATCATTCAGTCGAGGCAATGATGGCCAGGAGTGTCCATTGGGTAGCGACGGGTTCACCCCGACAGAGGGAGGGCCAGACCCCATCATATGCGACGTGGGATATTATGCGCGTCGTGTGGGTTTAGATATGGAAGAGTTCCATGTGCAGACAGAAGATGGTTTCATAATCGACCTGTGGCATATCTACGACCCAAGAGAGTACACCCAATTAAGTGACGCCGAAAGATCTGATCGGGGACCAGAACCCTTCACTGGTGAATCCAAAAAAAGACTCAAAGACCCAAAGCAAAAGCCCAAGTTCCCCGTGCTCCTGATGCATGGGTTGCTTCAGAGCGCTGGCGCGTATTGCGTTAATGACGACGACTCGTTGGCCTTCTATCTCTGCAAGTCCGGATATGACGTCTGGTTAGGCAACAATAGATGTGGCTTTCGTCCGAAGCATGCGCTTCTCGATTATTCGGACCCACGCATGTGGTGTTGGAACATCCGGCAGATGGGAATATTCGACTTACCAGCCTTAACATCACGGGTGCTTCACGAGACCGGCTTTGAGAAGATTGGCCTGGTTGCTCATTCACAGGGGTCAACAGAGACGTTCGTGGCCCTGGCAAAAGAACAACGCCCAGAACTCGGCGAGAAGCTCACCGTCTTTTGCGCCCTTGCGCCGGCCGCCTACGCCGGCCCTTTAATTGGCAAGATGTACTTCAAGTTCATGCGAGTGATATCGCCAGCTCTATTCCGTCTAATGTTCGGCATTCACGCGTTCATACCCATAATGATGACTATGCATTCCATTTTAGACCCCCGTATTTACGGCTGGCTTGGATACAAGGTCTTCTCGTTTCTCTTTGACTGGACCGACGAGCGTTGGGATCGCGAGCTGAAGAACCGTATGTTTCAGTTTGCTCCCGTGTACGTCAGCGCCGAATCTATGCGCTGGTGGCTTGGAAGAGAGTGTTTTGCAAAACATAAGTGCATCCTCTCTACAAAGGATGAGTGGCGCTCTGAAGATAGAGAAGACAGAGAAGGTGAGACAGACGGTCCTCTAGCCCATCCCGATACATCACATTTTCCGCATAAGAACTCGAACCCGACACCGTCACGTAGGTCGGCGGATCAGCCGAGGCGAAAAACTAGAGGATCGACTGCATGGTACAATGAAAAGGCACCGCCATTTGCTCTGTGGGTAGCCGGAAACGATGATTTAGTCAACGGCGAGAGGCTCCTCCGCCGTTTTGATCGAGGCAGAGAGCCACACGTCAAGGTGGTTCACAGCAAAGTCATACCTGAATACGAACATCTGGATGTCATATGGGCAGTAGATGCCGTGAGCCAGGTGTTCAAGGAAGTCCGAGAAGTGTTGTGGAAAACGTGCCATGCTAGAGATCGATGCAGGATCCCGCTAGGGTGTGAGTCAGTTGCAGCTTGGGCACCTGAAGATACCGAAACAGGTACAGAAAATGTTGAGCAATCGAGTAGCGACTCGCCTTGTTGAACGCCATAGATCTATACTTAATATGGCGAGAACAATTTATATAGACGACACGGTATTGGAGGCACCATTGGTTATAGATTAATTCGATTCATACCATTCGAATAGAATCCGCAGCGCTGCTTATGGATAGACAATCCAGGTTTTTCTAACTTTTTTTCTCTCTTTTTCTTTTTATTCCTGCTGTCTGTCCTAGAGAGAATGTTGACTACCTCCTTAGCACTATACATAGTACATGTATCCCGTGATATGTCGGGGTTCCACTTATCTACATATGTAGAGGTATGCATGTGGGTTGTAGGTACCGGACCTACACAGTACATATGTGCATGAGGTAGTATCTATACCTCCCCCACTGTATCTCCATCGTTCCTGATTAGTTTTATCTGGGGCCCCGAGGTCCAGCAAACGCCGAACCCGCTACAAACCGGCGTTTCCGGCTAGAGGGGCGTTCAAAGGGGTAAACAAGTATCTAGTCTAATTGAGTGGCTAGCAGGATTATGGGCATACTTAGGAATCGCACCTACCTAGGTAGATGGAATCTGCTATCTTGTCAATCTAGTGTCAGACCCAATTCTACTTTTTAACGTGTCTCGGTTGCTTTAATCTCTACACCCATCCCATCGTGTAAGCTGAATGAATTCTGTTGCAACACTAGAGAGTAACAGCAGCGCCAAAACGCCACCACTACCACCATGCCTGTGAAACCGTTATACGAAGACATTGACATCCCCAATGTCGATCTCTGGGCTTTCCTCTTTGAGAGAAAAGATAAACCATGGCCTGATAACAAAGGTAGGTAACTCTCCTCACACTCAATTCAGGCTCGTGTGAGCCACATATAGACTATGGTATGCCTAGGTATACTAACTAACTAGTCTTATAGAGATCTATATAGACGCCGTCACAAAACGGTCGTACACCTGGCTACAGGTTAAGAACACTGCTATTGAATTTGGCCGCGGGCTGCGTTCGCAATGGGGGTTTAAGAAGGGCGATGTCTTGGGATTCTTTACTCCCAATAGCGTCGACTATGCGCCCGTCTTCTTCGGTGCCCACTACGTCGGCGGCGCCGCTAGTACTGCCAACCCGACCTACACGGCAAAAGAGCTTGCGTTCCAGATGAAGGACTCGGGAGCTAAGGGTATCGTCACCCAGCTACCGATGCTGTCCGTTGCACAGGAAGCTGCCCGTGCTATCGGCCTGCCAGAGGACCGCATCATTCTCCTCGGCGATGCCCGTGATCCTAGCGGCAAGTTCAAGCACTTCACCGAGATCAAGCCCACAGGTCTCCTGGGGGCTTTCAACTTGGGGCCCACACGCGTGGATCCGAAAACAGATCTTGCGTTTCTGGTATATTCCTCAGGTACAACAGGGTTGCCTAAGGGGGTCCAACTAACACACTTTAACATTATCTCCAATATTACCCAGCTGGACTACGTTGATAGATTTAATGGAATTTACCACACTGGCGGGCCGGACGGGCAAGGCGACAAGCAATTGGCTATTTTGCCCTTCTTCCATGTCTATGTAAGTCTAGATCACCTACACTCGACCTATGAGGGTAGCCTAACGCAAAATCTAGGGCCTTACATGTATTGCACTCACGGGCATCCGCATAGGGCTACCGGTGATAATTCTACCTAAGTTTGAGCTGGAAAAAGCGTGTCAGGCAATTCAGGAATTCGGAATCACATTTGCGTCGGTTCCGCCGCCAGTAGTGCTGGCGCTGGCCAAGCACCCAGCCGTCTCAAAATACGATCTTTCGACAGTCAAATTCATGGTAAGAAGTTT
Source organism: Hypoxylon argillaceum (assembly GCA_022495175.1). Classification (NCBI taxonomy): domain Eukaryota; kingdom Fungi; phylum Ascomycota; class Sordariomycetes; order Xylariales; family Hypoxylaceae; genus Hypoxylon; species Hypoxylon argillaceum. The sequence goes on along the minus strand of MU378187.1, from coordinate 77,165 downwards.
CCGAGGTTTATTTCTCATGTCCCGGTAAAGTTTGGGGATCAAGGCCTCCTCTTGTGTCGGAATTATGTCCTAGAAGCTACTCATGGTTTCGAAACATTCACATGTCTTGCTCAAAATAGCGATAACTGACCCCAAGTGTTGCATACAGAACTCCGGCGCTGCGCCGTTAGGCCGTGACCTCGTTGAAATGGTCTGGGACCGGCTAACGATTCCCATTATGCAAGGCTACGGGCTATCGGAGACATCTCCGACGCTCACCAAGGGTGTCATTGCTGATTGGAAGCGGTACAATGGATCCGCAGGGAAGCTGTTACCGAACATCGAGGCCATGATTGTCGACCTCGAAGGAAAGGAGCTACCCATCGGTAAAGAGGGCGAGCTATGGGTGAAGGGTCCCAACGTCTTCCCCGGCTATCTCAACCGCCCAGAACTGCAAAATGATACCTTCAGCGAAGACGGCTATTTTAAGACTGGTGATATTGGATATTTCGATGACAGGGGGAATTTATACATCACCGACAGACTTAAGGAATTAATCAAATATAGTGAGTATACTGTTCTCCTAAATCACGCATCGATAGAGCTATATGGCTAACAGAAGCGAAACAGAGGGCTTTCAAGTAGCGCCCGCGGAGCTCGAGGCTATTCTGCAAGGTCACAAAGACATCGCAGACGCCTGTGTCATCCCAGCTCATGACCGACAACGAGAGACCGAGGTTCCACGAGCGTATTTAGTCCTGAAGCCTGGGATACCACGCGACGATTCCAAGGCGCAGGAGATCACGGCGTGGCTCGACAGCCGCGTCGCCGAGCACAAGAAGCTCCGAGGCGGCATACGGTTTATCGACGAGATACCGAAGAACGCCAGCGGGAAACTACTGCGTCGGGTCCTCAAAGACATAGCCAAGGCTGAGGACCGCGCGGCTGGGGCAAAACTATGATGAGCCTTTTTGCATAGCGGAGATTTGCAATAAGTAGACTGTAAGGAGAATATGTAACCTAAAGATAGCATCAGCCTGCGTTGGATCGATCCCTTTGCAAGTTTGCGGTGTACAAGTGTAAACTACATAATTACAGGACTTGGACGCCATATCAGTTGGCTATCCTATTACAAGAAGATTGATACCTGATGATAGTAGAACGGATAATCTTAGCCTTAGTTATAAATGGGACATTTACTCGACATTTATACTATACTTCATAATCTCCACACTCTACATAAACGCAGTACTAAAAGCGAATAAACTCTTAGGTTGTTCTTATTGTTGAGGTATCTAAATTTGTACGTGTATAAGTGTAAATATGGAATGGCTCCTCAAAGTATATACATACAAATGTATATACCTCGATGGCAGGACTGGGAAATCATTGCCACCCTCTAATGTAAACATGGCTATCTAAAAACATTCATAGGCTGCCAGAGGCGTAACTATGTACACATGCCGCCCAGTTGAAAACGCCGGTATGTCAATGCCGATGCCTTCGTCCTCGAGTCATAGCCACTTTCCCTAAAAGTACAAGATTTCGATTCTCGTTTGCTACGGCAATCGCTGTAGATTTCGCCTCAGATTTATACGTCAATCGCCCTTTGTTTTTATTTTTATTTTCTTTATTTTTTCTCTTTAGTTTAAGCCTCAGAAAAGAGTCTCGCACTCCTTAAGCAGCTTTTCGATGGAGAAATTCCAATTCCCCCTCGAGAAGTCCTCGAGTAGCCACCGCTTAGCCGACTTCGCGCCGCCGCCGGTGCCGCCGATGGCGCTCTCCTCGCAGTAGAAGCGCTGGAGCAGCATGAGGAGCCACTGGGCGTCGGCGACGGAGACGCCGCGGTCCTTCTGGACGGCGCCGGACATCAGCACAACGCCCTGGTTGCTGTCGTGCGAGAGCCCGGACCCCCGCCCGTCGCCGTCGCCGTCGTCGACGTAGTGCGTGACGGTCGTGTGCGGCTGGGCCCACTCGCCGCGGGCCTTGTATTCGGCGAGGTGCGTGAACAGCACCGTCTTCGTCTTGGACGCGGCGTCGTACACCCACTGCAGGTAGTGGATCTCGGCGCCCTGGCCGGGGCGCGGCACGGGAAGCACGAAGGCCGGGTGCAGGTGCGCCGTGCGCGAGATGGTTCGGTACGTCGCCGTCGGGATCACGGCGCAGAGCGAGTTGCTCGCCTTGGCGTGGTGCTGCCGCCAGGCATCTGTGACCTCCTCCGTCGAGAGCTTGCGCACCCTGGGTAGGAAGAGGATCTCGGATAGGGGCTTCACGGCGCCTTGGGCGGTCGAGCGGGAGCGTGTCGAGGGCGGTGGTCGTATCTGTGTGTGTGTTCGTGTGTGGAGTGACTGCGACTGTGATTCATTCCGCTTCTGGGTATCTGGTTCCTCGTCGGCGAGGAGGGCATCCAGACCGGGAGCCGAGATGCTGTCTCTGTTCTTCAGGTCCTGGATGCGGTCGGCGTAGGCGGCTTTGAGCTCGCTGATATCGCGCAGTCCCTCGGACTGGGCCTTGCGGTCGAGCTTCTCGCGGTACTTCTCGGCGACGTTGCGCGGCGCCTGCGTCGTGGCTAGAAATCGCAGGTCGTGTACTTGGGCCCAGCGCCGCTGCTGGACTTTGGCCGGGCACAGAAGGGTGACGCGGGGGAGGCGGCGGCCCACTGTCGTAGGGAGCCGCGCGACGATCATGGCGGTGAGGTGCAGCAGCTTCAGCGGGAGATCTTCTGGTGTCGAATTGGTAGTATTTGGTTAGTTGGTGTGAGTGATCCGACCGGGGCACTATATCATGAAAGAGCGATGGTCTCGTCTCAAAAGATGTATAGGTATCTTATCTTATCGCCATTTTTAGATAGGTATGTTAGGTAGGTACGCAGTAGATAGTTGATTTGAAGTTGGCGCGATCTGGGCTCTTAGAATACTAGGTAGGTACCTACCTAGGTACTTACTTATAATTACGCTTTAAATGGTATTTTATCATTTACCTATAAATTAAAGGGTCACATCACAATCAGCTATGCTATCAATGTAGCCAATGCTAAAAGCTATGCGTAAGGTAGGTAGTTTATTTCATACGTGCAACCAGCAACGCCTACTTATGCGTAAAGTAGGTATTACTCTCTCGCCCGGGGCTTCAGTACTCTGAGAAACAGAAGTCTAACACCACACTTTTCTCGTTCCGTGCGCTCAGCCTACCAATACCATCAGTACCTCATTCGTAATTGACGGTACCACATCCGTTCGACACGACGATGCCCTGGCCGGCAAGATACTGGTCCTCGGCGCCGTACGTGAAGATGAAGTCGCACTGCGGCTGGCCGCTCTGGTCGCCGTGGTAGTAGAGGCCGCAGGTCTCGTAGGGCCCCCACATCGAGGCGCCGCAGCCCTTGTTGTCGAGGCAGAGCTGGCAGCAGTCGGTCGGGTTCGTGCCGTACGGCTCGTCCCGCGTGTAGACTACTGACACGTTGGCGTTGTATCGCCCGGAGACGAGGCCAATGCCGTTGTGGTCCGATATCAGGTTTGTCTAAGTGTCGCTTGGTTAGCTGTCTCCTTTCTTTTTTTTCTTTCTTTCTTCTCCTATTTTATATTCTCTCCAGCAGCATATGTGCTGTATTGAAGAGAATGAGTAGGAACTGATCATAGCCGTGGTATTTACACCCATGATCACCTGAGGGTTCATGTGTGGTAATGTTCACTTACCGGCGCGCAGCGGACGTCGAATGTCTTAGTAACAGTGGACTGGCATGCAACATTGGTGGGTACGGCCCTGCCAACCTCTACATACGAGATGGTGGTAGAGGTGACAGTCGCCGACGGCGTAGTCACAGTCAGATAAGTCAGGGTTGAGGTAGAGGTCGTGGTGTAGTCATTTATCACGTTGGTAACCGTATCATGGATCGTGCTGGTCCCAGACGACGCCGTGGGGAAGAGGTAGATAAATGATGTGAGTGAGGTCGTGCAGAAGAGCTCAGCGATATACGACGCTGGCCGAGTCGTTGCCTGCCCTGGAACTGGCGTGTACGTCCCCGTGTACTTGGTCACCGTTACCGGGTTTACACCATTCGTGCACTGCGTCACCGGCCATGCTACGATAGTTTAGGTGTTAGAAAAGAAATGAACGGTTGAGGTGAGGATCCTGGTTATTATCGGGAGTTTAGAGGGTCTCATATTCGCCAGAAGAACAAATAAAGGAGTCGGAAATGCATACTCGCCGTCGCGATGGTGGTGGTAGGCTGGACCCAGCTCGTGACAATACCCTTGGTCACTGTGGCAAGGATAATCGAGACGACGAGCGACGTGTGCTGCGTCGTCGTGATGGTTGTATCAGTGACTCTTGTGTACCCGGCAGGAACCGTCGTGGCTGCTAAAGTGAATACCGAAGAAGTCGTCTTCGTGATCTCCGAGGTTGGGATGGGCGTAGGGCCTGCGCCGTTACCCGAGCCGTACGCCGTTGAACATTGGACGACGCTTGCCGTCGATACGCTCGTGCCCGTGAAAGCACTAGCTAGGCTGGCGTAAGCAGCAGCTTCGAAAAGAAGTACTCGTACCATGTTGAGAGTGATGGGTAGTTGAGTACGTCTTATTCCACGACGTAGGCTATGCGGTAAAGTCACCACTGGGAGAGCAATGGCAACACAAGAGCTGGTGAACGGGAACATAGGTTATTATACTCTAACTACCTTTTATTCTAGCTCTTAACTTCCCTCCCTTTTTTTTTTTTTTCAAGCATGTGCTAATCTTGAGGTTCTGGAACGTTGTATGAGAGTGGTGAGTTTCTCCGGGCCGAGGGTCTCATTGAATTCCTAGTACTACGCTACTTGTATAACGGACGAGGTCATTCCTGCGATATTGCCTCGAGGGTAATATGTCGACTACTCCTTCGGCCTTAATTCTAGCCATTGAAGAAGCATGACGCCCGTGCATTTTGACAGAGAGAGACCACGGTAGCTAGATAGGCAGCTGTTGCGAACACATCACATACGGACATGCCTTGAACTATCTCATAGGTAAAGTGGCTAGTCCTCTCTGTTACCTGCCACAATAGGATGTTTAACAAAGGTATACCAAGCCAGCACTTCTTTTTTTTTGGGCTCGATTACTAAAATCGGCAAGACTTTGATTTGTCGTCGTACTTAGAGCCTATCAGCAGTCCGCCAAGATATGATTCTGAAGCTTGAATAGACTCCTAGCAACTAAGAGTAGTACCTGGTAAGGAACTAGGTATATCACTACGATTCGCTAGTATGTGTTAGGTAAACCGGCTTCGTATATATGCCACTAAGTATGTTTTTTTCTCTCACAGCTTATAACTACATCAAACACCTCAGTATATGTCCAGATTCGAATATCCTATATTTATTACATAGGTAACCTAGATTACACAAGGTAGAACCCGTCTCCAGTTAGGTATAACCACTTCGATGTTCGCTTGTAGCTCATAGAGAGGAGATTTAAGGTCTGATGTGCAGCATTTTTCATGAGAGCCAAGACTTGAATCTTCCTGTAGGAATCAGGCCCCGGACGGTAATCAATCTCAACCATGGGTATGCTTAGGTAGGCACAACAAATATAAGGGCGATTATAAAATGCGCCATATAAAAGGCATCTCATTTTTTACGTATAAGCTCTACGAGAAGGCCACAAGCCGCAACGAAGCTTACCAATCGCTGAGGAATACAGTACAACCATCTTCAGGCGTTGGGGTGCCGGCCGGTTCCAAATACGGCCACACGAGAGGCTAGGACGGCGGAGTACTGAGAATACATGGATCACATCGCGCTCTATGATACGTTGGATAATCTAATAAATTGACCTCGTACCTAGTATACATATCTATCTCCGATCCCTTGGTGGTCACCGCTCGGCTGGTATCCGACCGGCTCGTCTCTTGCAAAGGCTAGTTGAGTAGGGCTGATCGAACACTGCGATCCTCGATATGCAGTCTAATCTTAAGGATGTAAGGCTTCGTAATTTGGCATACGATATAGGTACATCTAGTCGGGCCTTGTAGAAATAACACTAACCCATCATCAGGACAAAAATTATTGAATATGATGCTAACGAATGAACAACGTTTGAATGACTAAACACCTATCTTGGTTTCCGAAACGAACGAGTACCTTGGTTTTGAGACACGACCTACGTGATGTATCTTGGTAGACAGCACGTCGGGACCCCCTCATCGTCATCAAAGTGAGTACGGCTAAGCCGATGGACAAGTTCTCTACATAGTATGTTAAGGTCAAACACACCTGCTTGGTTTGTTCTTTGCGATGGCACCGTACCTTGGAGTAGGCTATACTGGAAGATTCGGGTGGATTGCCGAAGGATTTGGTGAACCAAGTAAACCAAAAATTACTAGAAAAGGGAAACGATCGGTGGGATACTATCTAAGACTATGCGTACATTTCCTTATACGTTACAGTCCGAGGAAGACTACTTACATAAGTCTGCTTGGGATATTTTATTTATTTCTTTGTGTCATGCGATAAGTGGTGAGACTTGATTCAGAATTAAGTTGCATGATTTGATTTGAGGGACTCTAGCGATAATGAATGGTGGAATCATTATTTTCTACAAGGAGGTAAGGAGACGAGTCGGGGTCACACATACATATCTTGAAAATTTATTAGGGAAGCAAGTAGTGGAATGAAATGACTTTCTTATTTTGTATTATTCTCAAACGAGATAAGTATGCGAAAAGGGACTTGGTCCAGTGTTGTTCCCTTTGAAAGAATCTCAAAGACAACCCACAACAATGTTTAGCTTGATCGGCACAGCCCCAACTTAACTCATTCAGCTCCATCCCCATCCCTCGAGAAGCCTCAAAAAGACCAACGCTCCAGCAATGCATAACCAAGCTACAAACGGCGACCAGCAGAGACGAAAAGGGTGGGTATCTGTCTATATACATCATGACCACCACACCATAGCGCGGATGACAAGGTAAGTGCCGCGCCGCGCCGCAGAGTGTAGATGAATGCGGGGAATCCATGTCTATTTCTCTACCGGCCACCCAACCAACCAAAAAGAAATGGCTCCAGTCAAACCCTCAGACCGATGATCGAGAGACTTAGGGGACTAGGGGTGGCAAGATTGGCTGGCTATATCTGTCCTGGGTATCCATCCGCTGCTACATCTCCCTGACCCCAAAGAGCCGCCTGCATGACTACCCATCAATCTACTCAACCTCTCCTCATCGCGAGTCCGTGCTTCCTTGAGCCAGCATCTTCCCTCAACTGTTCTTCGTGCTCACAACCTACCACAGCGTGTCGCGTTGCACCTCCCAAACACGAAATACGACGTCACGTGGTGAAGAGATAGACGCAAACGATGATAGTAAATTATTTTTTGTTCTTCTCATTATTGTTTATATTTGGTATGCAAACATGACAAAACAGGGCGTGCAAGATGCTCGCTCGTAAGATCGACAAATCCTGAACACGACATAAGCTCCAAGGCAGATCTATTCCATGTGCCTCTCCAATGTCGTCTATCGTTAATCGAAGGCGCCAGCCTTCTTATCCAAAACTTCCGTGCCCGAGTGTGAGTCTAAATTCTATCGTACCTTGATTCCCTGGCGCGTTTCCTCTGTAACATGGTATAATTGAAGCGCTCGCTTGTTGCTGTTTTTGTTATTGGTGGTATGCGTATGGGCTTAAGCGTTGGTAGGTTTGAAGATAATGGTCTCAGTGTCGGGCTTGAAGGGTACACCGAGCTCGAAAAGCTTGGTGACGACAGCAGCAAAGTCCTTGAAGAAGAGACCGTTGTCCTTGGCGTACTTCTCAACCCATGGCTTCATCGCCTTGTCCTGGATGAGAGCATAGTCGGCAGGCAGCATCATTAGGCCCTTGGTCTTGTCCTGGAACTGCTGGGGACCGTCCCACTTTCGGATGTGCCATTTCTCGTTAAGAAGTAGGGTGTAGTAGTCGTTGGTCAAGACAGTAGGAGAGAAGGTCCATGGACCGTCGAAACCACTGCGGTCGGTGTGGCAACGGCCAAGGGCATGGGCGCCAGCAAGAGCTACAATCTCCTGGTCATTGAAGCCCATGCGGTAAAAGATGTCCCGTAGGTGCTTGGTGCCCTGAGCGGCGTCAGGAAGACGTCCATCCGGCGTGCAGGCAGCAGCATCCTTGTCACTACGGCCAGGTCGGTAGGGGATTACTGGGCCCTGCATCTCCTGAATGGCGCAAACGCCGGCCAGAATCCAGAGATCCGAGTAAGTGATCCAAGGAAACTTGGCTGCAAGAGGTCGATATTAGTGGTGTCTACGTTGACCGAGAATGATTTCAAGAGAGAGCTTACCCTTCACAGGCTCAAGGAAATCACGGGCATGGTTGAGACCAGCATTGGCGCCGTGGGCACCCTCGGGGGAAAATCTCATGGTAGCGCCATCGCTGCCACCGGTGCCGGTGACCTTATCGTATGTGCCGCTAGCGTGCCAGGCAAGGCGGACCAAGACGGGGCCGTAGCTGCCATCATCGTAATCTTCCTTCTCCTCGAGACGACCGGCGATCTCGTTGTAGACCTTTTGGTAGTCCTCCTTGGTGGGGTTGAAGAACTTGGTAGAGGCAGAGCCACCCTGGGTGAACAGGTAGTAGCCGGCACCAGCAACAACAGCGGCACCCGCGATGTATACTAGAGGAGAAGTGTTGGACTTCTTAGGCTGCTCAGACGAATAGAAGCGGCGTCCACCCTGGCGGAAGGCCTGGCGGAAGGCCTGACGGGACGATGTGGCGAAAGTGTTCTGAGCAGAGGTGCGCAGAGCTGCGCGGGCAAACTGGCGGGAAACAGTAGCAGCAGACATCTGAGAAACGGGGGGTGAGTGTCAGCTGCGATTGATCGCAAGAGGGTGAAATAGTAAGGCAGGTGGGCAGTTGGGAGGGAGTGCTGTGTTTTTCTTTCTTACCTTCGACGTTTGGTGCCTATCAACAAACAATCTACGAACAGGAAGAGAGGGATGACGGATGGACGAAGGGACGAAGGGAGAATGAGTGAGTGAGCGGAAGGAGAGATTATGATGCTGGCGACTGCTCACTCGAACGATGAACGACGAACAGGAGCTTTATCAATCCCGAACCCCTGATTGGCTTGGTGGCGGCTTCGCGGGTTTTTCTCAGAGATTTGGGTGGACCCCTAACTAGTAACTACCAGGTAGTAACAGATGCCGAGCGAGCGGACGGAGCGGGCGTCTGGGTTGGGTCTCACAAGATTCGCAAATGCCTGCTTACGATAGATAACTGACTAAGAGCTACCTACTGCGTACCTCCCTGCGTACCTGCCTACAGAATACCTACACTAGCACGCTGTTCTGGATTTTGGAGTGGCTCTGGAGAACTTAATTCTAGCGGGTTCTTACGCCATTGTGTGAAGGGGTGGGTACTGATACAGGTACACAACAGCCTTCTAATCTTCATTAGGTACCTACCTAGGTAGTCTAGATAGATACTGGTACCTGGATCTAACACAATTACATTTTGGTAATTATCGTTTTTCAATGCTTAATGCTTAATAATAATAATTTCAACAATAATAGTAACAAACTTCCACCTCGAAGAATTTCCCACATGGCACGACCCCCGGTGACCCTCTGGCCTGATGAAGATCACGTCAGTCGTCGAAGAGAAAATCGGAGCTGCGCGGACGCCCTCCGCTCGATAATCGATAATGCCGACGATAGAAGTCAGGCCATCCCCGACATCATACAATCAGAGAGATCCATGGGCGTGGGGAGGCTCAAGGCACGCCAAGTCAGGGCCAGGGGTTGCTAGTCCCATTATCGGCGTCTGTTTGGCGCCTTTTCGGTCGCCGCCACCGACAAGATGTGGCGCTAGCTTGCGGCAACGCGTCCGCACGTGCAGACCTGATCGCAATACTCTGTACTGCGTACCTAATTATTACATGTAGGTTACACATACGGTATACTTGCTGCGTACAGTGTATGAAGGCGACGACCTAAATATATATATTGATACCAATGCCGATGTGGATAGGGACAAGATCGTCGAGTTACGAAATGAATGATTTACCGTCGGCAGAACCTCCCGCACCTACGCAGTAAGTATGCGTAGGCTAGTCTGAAAGTTAGTCTAAAAGTTAACATAACCACCAACGTATTTTGAAGCTTTCAATAACCCCTTCTTGCAAGATTACCGAGTCCCTGTTTCTGAAAACACTTTTTAGTCCCTCCCAAAAAAACCCTGTCAGACCCTCTCTTACACACCTGAGCCTTGCTTCCCGTGATCCCTAGGAAAACCGGGTAGTTCCTAGTTCACGCATCTCATTTTTGCTTTGTAAGACTCCGAACATTTACAGCGTACGCTGACACAAAAGCTTCAAGTATCTGTTCCTTTATTGATGCGGACTAAGTTATGCCTCGTATACATGATGTGCTTCGTTGTATTTGCACAGTTTCTTCTAATTAAATAGGAGGCTCTTGGCCCCTATAGCACTCGAGCTAGCTATCTCACACTCTCGGATCAGTCGCATACAGTCATCCGAACATTGTACATTATGCCTTGTACTCTCTTCCATTACCAACACATCGCAGTACTGAAGAAAGAAAGCAGGTGCCCACTTACTAACTTACTTACTTTTGTGTGTAAGTTAGAATCGCACGTTTTGGCGATATCTATAGCCCTTCAGTCTCAACATCACTGATGTTGGCCTGACACTATTCGAAAGGTGCATTACCCTGGGCGCTGGCATCTAGTTCCACGTAGTATTCATAGTAGTTTGGATATCTACTTTCAGCCTTCGCTCGAGTGAGCTCGTCCATAGCCGGTCTGGGTGCACCATTCTCCTTGAGCATATGCTTATCGAGAACCGACAATGAGGCAGGGCTAAACGGAGCATTAGCGAACCTTGATGCGACACAAAATAAGGCACACTTACCCGTATATCTCACGGTCGAGTTTAATAAAGCTCTTCATCGCGTCCTTGCCGCCTCTTTGCTGTTGATAATCGAGGTATGTTAAGAAAAGGTCTCTCTTCGCAGCTGAAGAGATACGGCTCTTGGAGAGTAGCTCGTTAAAGATGTGCTCAAGGCGCTCGCCGTGTTGACTTTCAAGCTCTAAGCTTGTAGGTTGTTCCAACTCGAACTGAATCCATTTCTCCCAGAAATGACGACTATCGCCATACCACTGCACATTCTTGGCAAACACTGTTCGTGCCTCTGTGATGGAGCCTTTGACCTTCCACAGGAGGGCAGCCCATTGCGTAACTAGGACAGCTTTTGTGAATATGTTGACATGCTGGGCGTCGATCTGCGCCTTGTATACTTGAATTGCGGCATCAAGACCGCTCTGACGTCGTTCAAGATTTGCCCAAGACACAATTGCCTCGACACAGTCGGGAAGCTGCATGAGAACGGCCTCGTGGATATCTCGAGCAACCCCGATGCGGCCAGAGGTCTCTTCGAGATACGCCCACTGCAACCTTATACCCGGTCTGCTAAGAGGCACAAACAGTGTAGCTGCTCTCATATAGATATGACGTGTATCTTCGTCCTTTCCTGGCTGTGCCGACATCCACCTAGCATAACGGATCCAGAATTCGTCGTAGAGTGCACAAGTAACCAAACATCGCTCATAGAGGAAGACAATTCTGGCTAAGTCTCCTTGAGACTCCTCAAAATCTAAATACTTCCGCCAATTAGCAATTTGAGAGTTCTCCAGCTCCGTGACATGAAAATACGGCCTCTTCACTTCTGACTCGTATGTCCATCGCTTCGTTGTCTCATCCTGGGTGCTCTGGAAGACCTCGTAATACATTGCGTCAATTTTCGCCCTGATGTCGCGTTCTACTTCAAGCTCCGGTCGCCCTAACCCCCCATAAGCAGCTGTGTCGGTTTCGACCTCGGCTCGAAACCGTGCAAGTGTGTCAGGAGGCACCAGCTCCTGAATGGGGCGACTATGTGCCATTTGGCGGAACCTCTCGAAGTAACGAGCATATTGATGCATGGGAATATGGATAACACGCTGTAGGATGGCGAAGATTTTATCTTGGGCTTCTTGTCGCTCTTCGTACTCGATATATTTGTCCCAGAAGGGATGAGCAAGGAAGTCAAGCCCTACGCAGGTGGCAGCTCGTTCAAACAGTCTAGTGCAGAGGATCAGTATTTAGTATCGCAGAGGGAGGGGGGAGCGAGGGGTGGGTAGGAGCGTAAATACAGGCAGGCAAAGGAAAACTTGTGATGCGGCATTCCAAATCCAAATCAATCCGAATCGGGCGTAAGGCTAAATGAGCGACTTGCAGGCTGGGAACGAGGTCGCCATGTTGCATAATACCATTGTCTGGTAGATTCTGTGAGAAAATATCCAACATAACAAGGATGTTGTTGGCATCTCTCACCGTCGAGAACCGAGTAGCAGTCTTAGGCGACTTGTTGTAACAGTGTTGTGGGGGCCGGCATGGATTCTTTGCTCTGTTGTGGTACAGTTAAGGGGTAGGAAACTTCCTATTGCACTTACTCTCTGACCAAATGGGGGGTGTGAGTCGTCTCCATTTTGAAGGAACAGTATGAAGCCCAGAGGTCTACGCAATTCTTAATGCTGGCGCATCCACGTTCATAGATCTAGACCGAGTCAGTTACGTAAGGACTTGGTAGGCGTAGGAGCAGGTTTCCTCACCGTTTCTGCCGATTCGGGGCCGGAAATGTTGAACTCAAGGTCGGCATATTTTTTCCAGTAACCAAAAAGGAGTGGAAACTTGAGAAGGAACCGGTCATAGGCATCGCGGAGGGTAGCAAGCGCTTGGGGGCTAGAGTTGCGGTTTAGGCCGCCTTCTTGAGCTTCGCAAGCACGGATGAGTTTTTCCCAGTTCTCGAAGCTATCGGTATCCGCTTCCTATATGTTCAATTAACCTCAGCTCATTCAAGGCCTTGCCTAAAGGTTCTGGAAAAGAAGAATGGATCCATACCACTTCCTGGGTTAGCTTGCTGATTTCAGCATTTTCCTCGTCGGAAGCACCGAACTGATTGAAATCGGCCATTATTGAAGAAGCCAGCAAGTTTGATCGAGGACAGATCAAAAAAGTGGACACGTTCTCGATGAAGGGTGGATGCGTGTAGTCGAAGTCGAAGTCTCCACGGGGACCAGCAACAATTAAAGCTGTCTTTTTAGGCGAGTGACCGGGCCGGTCGACTATTCAGCGACGATAAGACGACGGCTTCCGCAAAAAGCAAAAGACACGAAGGGGGTAAGATTCGTCGACGACAGAGAAATGGAGATATCGCGTTGACGAGGCTCGAATAAGGCTGTGTTCGGGGGATGCGCCACGGTAGAGAAAGACTAAATTGATTACGCTCTGGATGAGCAAAAACCTGATGCGATATTACTAGCGGGAATGATATCGTTGGTAACCAGTTATAGACGTAGATGGGTAGAAGTGGTGAACGTGGTGAGACCGGGAGCAAGGCTGGAGCGCAGTTGAAGATGGATGATGTGCAGAATTTCTGAAGCTGGCTTTGCTGGGCGCGACTGCCGCGGTGCTTCCGGTTGCTGTTAGCGCCAGAGCATTGCATAACACTACATACCCACAGATGTAGAACCCGTGGCTCGTGCGTCGAGGTCCTATACCCAACCAATCAGCACCTCTATTTATCTGGGGTCTCTCCACTTTCCCTCTGACCTAGGCTCTACTCGAGATGAGCTATGATAGATTTTTTTTTGGGTTTGTCTTTTGCATTGTTTTCATCCCTTCTCTGTTTTTTTTTTAAGATACATCGACATATTGTGTATTTCGTTTGCCAGACAGATACAAGTAATGGTGAATGATGCCTTTACATAGACTGCTAGTCTGGGTAGTACAGGAACCTTTCCACGTTACTCGTTTCAAAAAAAAAAAAAATCAAGCTCCCGTCTGTCTACTATAGATTACTTGCAGCCATGATAAAAGATCCTGAATCAGCCTGCAAGTGCATGCACTCAAACACATTAATTTATCCAGGCAGTTCTCAAGGTAAGTGCGACGGCATATCAGCTATCTCTGCACAATCTGTCAGAGAGGGAGGCAGGTAAAATGATGCAACTTAAAGCCAGGCCGGTGATGATACTCCAAAAACATTCAATGATAGGAAGAGGGATATCCAAACATTTTGGAAATGATCTCAAATATCTAATCTGAGGCCTTGCTGAATCATCCTTCTTTTGGATCCTATTTTCTGTATAGGCTCTCTTTCTTTTTTTGCCGAGGCACATTTGTTGCGGATTGATACTTTCTGCTACTAGATGAATCATTATTAGAGTAGCAGGCATGCGTCCGAGACAACATTTTCGAAAGACCAAACCGTATATTTGACGATGTTATTATATGTTTATCTTCAATTACATTAAGTTTCTATAGGGGGCACGGCGTAGGCGCCAAACGGGAAGACCGTCTCAGTGCCACCAACCTCTATTTCTAGCGTACTAGTCCAACTCCAGTCATAATTATATAGTACTTGCTGTCGCTTGAAGGGCACCACAAGGTGGTATCGATGCGTTCTAGTGTCCAAAGAAGAGAGTCCCTAGCCCGTGTGTCGTAAAGTCATTCGGCGTAGATAAAATTATAGGTCCATGTGATCTCGGGGAGTGCGTTTCACGAGTCGCTTTATTAATACAGCAACTCAAGCCGTCGGCCGATCTCCAAACTCCCTCCTAAAATAGGTATTGTCTCGTAGATGGCTGTATGGCGTTCGAAACATGGCCAGCTCAGTTCCTCGGGGGGATACGAACATCGTTATTGAGCATCTTCTGTGCTCGACGCAGTCTCGCCGCGGATTTATCAATGCCGATCTTCGGCTTCTTGCAGTCGTCGTCACTAATGGCGCTGGTCGTTTCGTCCTCTGCGTCCTTGTTGGCTGTGCCGCCTGGTCCCGTCGTGTTGCGCAGGCTATGGTACATTTCGGTCCCAGTCCTCTTGAGACCCTCAATACACGGCGTAGACCTCGTGGTTGTTGGGACGTCTGGAGCGTTGGCATATGTCTTTTGTTGCATGCTGGTGCCAATGAACTCTACCGAATCGATGCTCCGTGGCAGATCGAGCCTCTTCGTGCGCCGTAATAACTGCGATACCTTTTTGAGCAGTAATTTCCCTTTGCCCTTATCCTTCCCTACTTGTTCGCCAGCGTCCAGGAATGTACCGCTGTAAGGTGACCGCGGCGAATTGTTCCTTGCCTGTACCAGGCCGGACCCATCAGTACTGAGTCGCTTGTATACGACACCGTCAATGGGTGATGCACACACGGGGCAGTAGCCGTTCGTCTCGTATGTAGGAGAGATGTCGCTCTGCTCTGATAAGACTGGCGATGGGAATCTTGAACCCCATTCTTCCCTCTCTAAGGACACAGAAGTTGCTAATTTGACCACGCTCCTGTAAAAGCCCCCGGCGGCTGATAGCTTCGTAGACGAAGAGCTGCCGCAGTGATTCTCTTGCCTGGTCGGCGCGGAGCACACGCAATAGATGCGAGAAGCGACCACCTCATTTCGCCAGATCTCAATACGGTCAAACCGCGCGTTCCTTGGCTTTGGCCTAGGCTTTGGCGGCGTCGTGGGCGTCGTGGGCGTCTCCAGGGATTTTACCATTTCGTCCTCGCGAGCCCTTGGTGGGGTTGCATGAGGCGTAACAGGTGTTGCAGAGTGTGGTCGCACGTGCCGGTGTCGCTCTCACTCGCATCAGCCAACCCTGGTCTTGGTCCGATCGTCCTCCCAAACTCCGAAATTCTCTGCGCGGTGTACGGCGTGCTTCCATGCGCATCGGAATCACCTAGGCGAGTCAATGATGTACTATAATAGGGTCTAACGTGCAGTTGATCCAGCGACGAAAGCACTGGCCCTTGGGAAATGGTGAGTGATACAATGAGCCATGTAGGAGTGCCTAACCAGAAACTGTGCTTATGCGAATCCGCATAAGGAGATCAAAGAGTAGGTAGGTAGGTAGATTGAGGCCAGTAATTTCGGACTAAGCGAGATCGAAGTTGCTAATTTCAAATCGTGGTGACGTCAAGGAAATAACAACCTAGCTCGGTTGAGCGGCCATAAAGAACCATGACAAGTTTTCATTCCTTGAAGTTTATATTTATTTGTTTGTGTTGAATTCCATGTTAGGTGCGTAAAGGCGATAGATTACCTACCTGTTAGTATTCTAAGGTACCGTAAATACGTACCTACCTATAAGTAAGTACGGCACCTTAGATACCATGGCTGCAGTGTCTTAACATTGAATCCATGCAGTAGTAATACCTACTGTGGCGTCATTCAAAAGTGTAATTGAAACCTAACACGGTTTGCCCGCACAGGTTCACCCAAACCGCATACTAGAATAAGGGCATTCTTTCTTCATATTTTCGAAACTACAATATCGCTTCTCTTGATTAGATTGGTCATGTGGCGAAGCTTGAGTGATTTCCTCACGGGTTTTCGCAGTGGTATCTTAACAGACGGTGTTAGACTTGGCATAATATGGTTGGGCCTATACTACACGAATTGAAACAAGGTCTCAAAAATCGCATAGCTTCATCATGCCTACATATGTAGGTCTAAAGTGTATGTATGCCTTTCTCGTAACGTATCAGCCCAGTCGTGAAGTAAGCATGTAACTTCATTTTCTCATATTCTATGCACCAACTGACGCTAGCTACGACCAAAACCAAGCCCTCTTTTATTCAACGATATATAGGAATTATCATTGTCTAGCTTGGCTTCAACGTTTCCCAACCATTCATTTCGCCACCCGCGTCGGCTCCTAGAAGATCTATAGGTGGCTTTTGGGCCGTAGCTGGAACGGGCTTTCTTGGCTGTGGTGCTTGATTTGTCTGTCGTTGCTGCTGGTGTGGTCTCGTGGGGAGAGCTGGTTTTCGTTCATCCGTTCCTAGGCCAGGCAAACTTACGCCACTTAAGGGAACTGATACTTTTGGAAAAGTAGAAACAGCACTGAGAGCGGACGTCTCCGGGACAGATTGAGCAGTTTTCGTCTTCTGCATCCCCCCGGTCAGAACTCCGGACCTGTTAGCTTCAAGCCGTGACGTCAAATCAGAAATGTTGCTCGTCTTTCGACGGGGCAACTGTGGCTTTTGTGTCTGGTCATCTGGTGACTCGAATTTACTAGGCTCAGACAACGACGGGCTTATAGGCGATGTCGATGTTAGATGAGCAGGCTTCCTAGCGACTGGAGGGGGGGCTTTAGAAGATGTGGTAGATATTTGTGAGGCCGATGATGCTGTTCTGGATTGCACTTGGGACAGGCCAGCTCTTGGTGCTTGGGGAATAGCTAGAGAAGTTGGGGTTGAAGAAACACTTGGTATATGGGTTGTAGAGGTATTCTGCCTCCGGGGAGGTGGTGGAGGTGGAGCATCGCCTTTTTGGCCCACCGTAACAACCGACTCGTCGTTTAGACTAATCCTACCGATCCTACCGGGCGAAGCTGGTGACTCAAATGCGAGAGGGAGTTTCCTAGGTACAGAGCTAGAGGCTGATGTAGACAAGATAGTAGAGTGATTAATATGTTCGTATGGGGAGCTAGAAATACTTGACGAGAACGATGACAGCCTCGAGTTGGCCCTGGGCACTGCAACCCAGTCGGGCTCCTCAGTAGCGCTAAAAGGGTTTGATGGACGGCTGGGGTTTAGAATCACTGAGGAATATTCACTGCCACCGTTTGTCAAACTTGGTGGTGCGACTGTAGATTTCGCCATTTTCCCGTTTTCGAGCCACCATCTCTGCCGATCTGAGCTAGCCGGCGGAAGTCCTGGTTCGATCGGATCATACCCAATCAGATCCTCGTCATCTTCTGAATCCTCGGTATCTAAGGTTACTGCCGTATGTCCGACTTCAGCTTTGCGGCGTTCGTATAGCTGACGGCTTATGTCTTGGCGGAGGGCTTCGTTTACGATATTTACGGTGCAGTGGAACGTCGCAAACACGGGGCGGTGATCCGAAAACCGAAGAGGCGCGGAGTTATATGACAGCTGTCTAATATTGGTGCCTTTACGTAGGATGCGATCCGTCCATGCGGGAATACGTGCTTTTTCGCTATGGGAATATGAGCAAAAGCTATAGTTGCCTCCGAAGGGGACTCACGAGGTGTCATATCGATCCGTTCCAATATCAAACTTGTACGTGGGCATAAACGAAATGCCGGCTTCGGAATAATATTGGAAAGAAAGACCAGCAACCATTTGTAGGTTCAGCTATAAGAAGTAAGTATTAGAATTTGGTAGTATAAGTATACTGACATACCTGATCATTTTCATAGAGCTTCTCTAAGTCTCGTCGCCCAACAAACTCCATAGCTCTTTCGTGGGATAAACCAATGCGGTAGTTGAAATCACCCATCCATATCACGGTATCTAAAAGAGAGATTAGTAAGAGATTCGGTTGAGCAGGGTTTAACGTACCGTGGTCATCAATGCCCCTATTCCTCTGAAATCTTAATCCATGGTGTATAGTAGCATAGTCTCGGTTTCTTTCGTCGTAGTTGGCAAAACCAGCGGCTAGATGAGCTGTTACGAAGCATAGTTGAGTGTTTGCGTACTCCATCCTGATAGCCACAGCACCCTTGTTCCCAGCGATGCCAGACAATCCAGTTTTCTTGACACTGCCCTCGACATTTTTGATTTTAGAAAGCACCGAGGCCTTCACGAAAATGCACAAGGCGGCTCCAACTAGTTGTCCACTTCGCAGTAGAACATACCGGTCTCCTCCAGTTTCCTTAGCATGAGTATTTAACGTTCGTTTGATAGCCTTTTCCCATTGCTGTTTTCTTGTAGGATCACTGTTCATAATCTGCTGAGCGCTTAGCTCGACGATCTCCTGGAACCCCACGGCGAAAATCTCCGGCGGCGTCGCACTAATCTCTCGTGGCCAAAGCCAAGGCGATAGATCATCATCAATTCCGCTGGTACGTCCGTTAAGATTAAAAGTACCAACCCACAGAGTAATGGACTCTGTCGAAGAGAACTCGGAACTACGCTTGCCGAGTTCCACAGAAACAAAGTCACTGATGGGATCAAAGAGATGGACAGGTGCTTGGCCCACCAATCTTCCTAGTAACATGTCAATTGTGTTTTGCCTGGCCTTATCGGCGAAATTGTTGATATAAAGCCTTGTCGCACTTTTGCGTGCATCTGCAAAAGCACCGGCCAGCGACATCTTTCCATGTCTTGTAAAGGACGATTTCAAAGCACCCGTTCCAGCGTATATCCTCGAAAGCGCGTCCCCGTTGTCGGCCCATAGCGTAGAGTGCCTCATCCAGAAGTCAGAAGCGGCATATTCAGCCCGATGGCTTAGGAATGCTTCCACAGCCATTTGCGATATAAGAGTTTGGATTAGATTTGTCCTGTCTAAGCAGTCTAAACAATTCGTCCGAAAGACCCCTTCTTGCTGTAGGACAACTACCATGCGTACGTCGTTCTTCGGTTCGTTTGCAAACTCGACCATATCATCTGTTTGCTCTGCTAGATAATAGGCGAATCCATCGGCGGAATTCTCGATATACCGTCGAATTTCCCTCGCCACTTCATATCCAGCAGCTTTGGTCTCCGCATGAAAATCATAATCTGTCTCCCGCAACAAGGCGTGATCAGAAGAGTTCGCCTGATTAGGACGACTAAGAGGGCAATGCTGTATGCCATAGTGGAACAGCTGCGTGAGCTCAGCCTCGCCAGGTTTCGCTGCGCTTAAAAGATTAACAACGTGGACGGCACCATAGGACTGTTCAAGGTGATCAAAATGTTTGTTAAATGCCGGCTGCGTTCCATCCGCGGACCGTGTTATTGCGATTTTTTGTTGGCCGGGGATAAGCCCTGCGCTCTGTTCCCAGAATACTGGCACAGAACCGCGAACCTGGGCATAGGAGAAAAGGACACCAGACGAGCTCCAGTATATAGTCTCGGTCTCGACAAAATTGGCAACATGGCCGTCGTCATCGATTCCACGACTGTTGAAGCGAGTGCCTGCTCTCTTACACGACAGACGCGATATTACAGTAAGGTAAGAAGGAAGACCGGAATTAGAATCACGTAACGGTGCGGCAGCCTGCGGAATCGTCATGGTTAAACAGAATCCCCGTATAGCAGAGGTCAAAATCCTTGACGCATCTAGGGCCTCGCGTTCGTGTGCTACAAGCCGGGACCGGAATTGGACGAGCGGATTGATCATGAAGGAGTTCCACAGGAAGGCTTCGTCAAAGTTGTCTATGTCAAAGGTATCTGAATCTACTGGCCTGGGAGGGTATTAGCTGGGGCTTCAAATGGCTACAGCAATCTCGGTAAATATGGACTGACCTGTCTTGCAATCTATTGGTGAGGTCGAAGTCTGTGCTGTAATAAAAGCTGCCGTTACTGAGAAGCTTTTGCAGTTCTTGGTATGGGTACTCTATCTCGCCTTCACGGCGCCCTAAATTCTGACCGTAGGCCAACGAAGGATCGGAGGAGTCGTTTTCGTATGGGTTGAGAGAAATTACATAATCGTATTCGGCCGTGTTTAGACAGAAGAATTCAACAGACACTATTTTCTCAACGGTTTCACCGGGTCGCAAGGTCGCTACCCGCGATGCCTGCGTGATCACACACAGAAACACATCTCGATCGATGGACACGAGTCCCAGCGTCCCATATATAGGACGAGGGATCAGGGGCCGAAAGTCGCTCAACAGGCTCCGTGATGCGGGCGAGAACTCGACCATGCATTTCGAAGCTGGAGGCTCGCTGACGCTGCCGCCGCCGCTACGGCCTCGTGACGAGACAACGGAAGCAAGCGAGCCATCGGCAACAGCCTCGCTAGTAGTAGACGAATGTCGGAAAACGAGGGCATGAGAATTCGTGACTATGGCAATGGCGCGGTGAGGATAGTCCCGAATCAAGAGCTGGCTTGATCTATCAGCGCCTGGCGGAGCAGTAGGCGCACTTCGAGCGGAGGGTGAGTACTGGTACTGATCCATGCCGGAATAGCAGGATAGCAGCAGTACATTGGGGTTTATTCAGACAGAGGCGCATGCTATTAGGGAGCTAGGTAACAGCACTGTAGGGAGTTCATATGCAGTCTGAGCACAATTAGAATTGTCAATTAGGTGAGAAGTGAGAAGATGCAGGAGATGTGCTGTCCTTTCCCACCCACCTGAAGGCACACCCTAGATAGGTACATATGTGCCAGTTCCTTAGTTGCTGTAGGTGGTACCTAGGGAGTGGTCTAGGTACCCAGTGACGTAGGTTTTGGGGTTTTTGGTGGGTTATTTGCCTACCTACCTACCTAATAAAGTAGGTGGTTCTCAGTCAGCCCTACGACTCTAATATAAAAATAAAATAGAAACCCAATTTACTCCCTAACATATCTAGAGAAAAGAGCCAGGTTTAATATCAGACGTGTCGATACCCCGACCAACCGATATGAGGTTGATAGAGGCTTGCCTGTCTGAAATCATACCTAAGGTTGAGCAGGAAACATGCACGAACGAGATTACTGTTATACCAACCTAATAAGAGTCGAGGGAAATGATGTCACACACACAAATCTAATTTTCGCCTTCTTCGAGTTCACCAAGTTGCTACGTGAACCGGCATGAAGTGCTCTGGAATTTTTCGTTTTTATTTCTGGGGGTGGCTAAATCATCTGCAAGGATGAACGTGTAGCACACGTATCACATCGTATACTGGCTCTGTCCAAGTCTAGTCTTGCTCAACCCGGGCCCGGGGGTCCTGCCTCGCAAGACTCTAAACTGTAGGATAGCCAGCTGAAATTTCCACCTCGGCGAGATTCATGACCCAGGTGCTCGAGGGCCATCGCAGAAACCATGTTGGTTCGTGCTAACCCACTACGTGTGGTGACCAAGCAAAGGAAAGTGCAAAGTATCTCTCAACATCATCAGACACAAGGAAAGGAACAATAAAAGAAAAAATGTCCACATGACCTCAGAGACGCAACCCTGTTCTCGCCTAGTACACATCAACGGTTTATGAATCAGGGCCCGAGGCGTACATATGTTGAGTTAGGTAGATAGGCATACTATAAGCGTAGCCTCTACCGACAAGATCGTTGACTGAGGGAAAAGCGACAGGGGAAATCAGAGCTCGCATTTTCCAGCCCTGCCGTCAGACCAACTCCCAACCGTCCCTCCTGACCAAATGCCGCGAATCCTTCGCCAGCTGGGTATCGACGAAACTCAAGCCACCTAAGGGGCCCTTGAAACATGCAATTACAGCTGAGACAAGGTATCAAAGGAGAGCCGTCTAGGACTCGGGGGCAGGAGCGGCCTCCTCCTTGGGCTTCTCGGCCTCTTCGGCGGGCTTGTCGTCCTTGGGGGCCTCCTGGGCCGGTGCAGCCTCACCCTCAGTGCTATCCGATGAAGTCCACAAAGTTAGGTTGTCTCGTAGCAGCTGCATGATGAGGGTGCTGTCACGGTATGACTCCTCAGATAGTGAATCAAGCTCTGCAATGGCGTCATCGAAGGCCTGCTTGGCAAGGTGGCAGGCACGGTCGGGCGAGTTCAGAATCTCGTAGTAGAATACGGAGAAGTTGAGAGCAAGACCAAGCCGAATCGGATGTGTGGGGGTAAGCTCGGTCTGAGCAACATCGGTTGCGCTCTGAAGGTAACGGTTAGCAATCCAAATCAAGACCAACTAGAGTATCTGCAAGGGGCTCACCTTGTATGCCTCATGGGCGGCAGTAGCGGCAACCTTGCGCTTCTCTCCCGAAGCAAACTCTGCGAGGTAACGGTGGTAGTCACCCTTCCTAGATTCGCGACAACATAATTAGCATTAATCTCTGACTTTTATTGATATTTTCCCTGGAATGGGAGCACAAACATCTTGTGATAAAAGACCTTAGACTCGCCAGAGGCTGCGTTGGGAATTAGGCTCTCGTCCAAAACATCTAGAACATCCTGGCAAACTTTCTCGAGTTCGGTTTCGATTTTGTTTCGGTATTCGCGAATAGTAGCGACATGTTTGTCGGATCCCTTTGATTCCTCCTTCTGCTCGATAGAGGAGATGATGCGCCACGAGGCACGGCGGGTACCAACAACGTTCTTGTAGGCAACAGACAGAAGGTTGCGCTCATCAACACTGAGCTCGCCACCTAATTTGGCAACCTCCTTCATGTAGGTAACCATTTCATCGTAACGCTCAGCTTGCTCGCAAAGGCGAGCGAGGAAAGTCTTGCTGTTAGAAGAGAGCAGTTAGAACAAAACAACAGTCATGTGAGAAGGCTGAATGGGGGGGAAGCGGCTGGATCGCAATGGACGCCTAGAACTAGCACATACCTCTCGCGCTATAGCCAAAAAGGTGAATGTTAGCACAGATTCAGATGAATGATTGCAGAAAAGCATATTGCGTTTGGGTACAATCACATGCATAACAGGATTGAGCAGACAGCCATGTGGAAGGCTGGTTAAAGGTAACGCCGTTGAAAGCGGCGGGTAGATTAGATAGAAAGGGGGGGTTGTCAACTTACTTCAGTGGTCATATTGGGCTAATCTGAGAAAATGATGATGGCTTTGGATGATGAAAGGCGGCGAAGAGAAGGTTAGGACAGGGCGGCTGTGAAGAAGTGTTGTTGTTGGTATTGATTGGGAGTTAACAAGAGGTATGGGAGGTGTGGGAGTGGTTGTTTACAAGAAATCAGGTTGGCTATGAACATTCAAAATGAACGAGGTTTGGGTGCGGGAGGAGAAAGCAGGTCGGTCGGTCCCCAAGATCCTAAGCCAGACCCGCCCACTATGTGCACCCGCTCTTGGCTCGTGCGTCAGAGACAGGAGGTGCCTAGATGTGTAGCGTACCTAAGCTAGGTAGGTAGGTATGTAGTGTAGGTAGGTACCTTAGGTAAGTAAATGCATTATATTCTATACTGTACAGTACAGTAGTCTAGGAGGGCTAAGCAAGAAGGTACAAGGTACGTATCTTTTCTTCTATCAAGCTTCAGCACCTTCCAGCATTTCTCAATGACAGCACAAAGGCATCATTGGTCGCTGTTCAGGTGGATACCTAGGTACATAGACACAGAGGGCTACCTAGTCGGAGAGCGGAGGGAGAAATGTACATACAACTATACACAGATCCTCACGCAGGAGTAGGTACCATGCAGCAAGCTTGTGGTAAGGCACAGCCGCACTTCAGTATACTTACCCTTACCTACCTCTACAAACCTACTTAACTACAGGCAGGCAAACAAAACATCAGTCATCAGTGGGCAGTCTTGTTCATAACAACAACATCAACAACAACAACTGCGAAGCTTACCTACCTAGACAGGCTCTTATCCAAAGTTGGGCTCCAAAGGTTGCCCCTCATTTCTCAACCCACACTAAGTGGGCTGGTCCCTCATATGAATTCCCAGCAAGGCTACCTATTATCCATCTTATTGAACAGCACATTTGATCCAAGATGGGGCAACCCAAAAGAACCCCCCGGGAAAAAAAATCCCAAATAACCAAATTCAAATTTTTCGTCTTCAACTATTACCAGTTTAAGTACACTATACTAGTAGGATGTGTGCGATGCATTGCTCACCCCTAGCATTGACCTAGGTCCGGTAGTAGGTATGTTCTATGGCGGTACAAGTACATAACTCTGCGTGTACATAATCTGTTGATATGCATGTGGTAACTGAATTTAGCGCCAACTTGCATATTCTGTATAAGCCAATAAATGAACTAGGCATCCCACTGTACTCAAACACAAGCCTCGAGTGAGCTGAGGCATTGTTATGCGTACGCCGCCGAGACTGTTTTTCGTCCCTCGTTCTCTAGACTTCTATCGCTAAACGGTTCGTGGCCTTGCCCCCACTGTCATCCGTTCAAAAGCGGACCCTTGTCTCTTTTCGAGGGGCCTAGATACTGTCTAGAGACTTTAAAAGCCATATCAAGCATTTAGTATGAAACAAGTCATAGGTAGCCTTAAAAGGTAGAGTCACCAAACACACCAAGCACTTGGGTACACTGGTCTTAGGTACGACGAGTATGTCCATTTACATTTTACATAAGTAGTATAAGCTAGAGCCAAGAAGCAATGCGAGACTGGGCGAGAAGATCCACAGCCCAGACAGTACGGTTTTATGGCCTTCAAATTCAGCTAGTATCACACCGACTTCTCTTACGCAATAAACCAGTCTACGGCTAGTCGGTGCTCTCAAGCACGTAGGCTAGTGTGCCTAAGTACATAAAAAAATTACTGAAAGCTTGCTATATCGGAGTGTATATTACTCAGCGATCTATTCGTTTTAGCAACGAGCTTTGACTTTATCACCATGCATAAGTAAGGACATCCCTAGATAGATAGTACTTATACGCATGTACGTAGTAAAGGTTGCTGATAAAGGCCAGAGCCCCGCCATTCGTTGTTGGGGTCTTATCACGAGGTCCAGACTTGGCCACTCATGGCCTTGTCTTGAGACCACCGACGAGGGCTGTGCTGGCAACGCCCTGTCCGGTCACGAACTCGTCCCACGCGAGAACAGGTGTCATGCAGACGTTGTCCAGATGCTTTCGGTCGACTTTGGTGTTCTCCATTGGCCCGCTTCGCCTCTGAAAGCTGATGAATAGGAGCGCGGAGGTGACCGAGGTAGTAGGTCCTACTATCACCGTTGAAAACTTCCCATCTTGGTATAAATCCGACGAAACGGAGTTAGGAACGTGACGCGTATTACCTACACCATATTCTGCTTTCTAATAACAGGCAGAAACGGAAGAGGAAAGAAGACGCGACAAGTGAGCATTCATAGTAATAGCCTGTAGTTTGTATTCGAAGTTTATTAAACCATGCTTTCCTAGTGGTAACAACATAGGTAGCGACCAACCCAACACAATTACTATTCAACCCCAATAAGTTCTAATCATTTTTTGACGCCGAAGGATTCACACATCTCACGTGCTATCTTGCAAGAATGCCAAGCTTGTCCCTAAGAATCGGACAAAGCTAAAGGTATACGTATATAATTACATTATTCAGGTGTGAGACTTCACAGCTCGTCGTTCATCGTCAAGGCAGGATATTTGTCCCTCCCCCAGTTGATCGGATCCCCGCCAGGAATACAGAGACCCAGCCTCCAAAAGTAATCGCGATGGGCAAAGAGCAGCCCCAAGAGGTTCAAGCGCGTAGGTAGGTGCCATATTCCACTTGACAGAGCATCTACATCGTCAAATGAGGGCTTCGCAGGGACTGCCTTCCTGGTCCATTCGGCTTCGTCTCCATCCGAACCAGCGATGCAGTTTAGATCGTAATCTCCAACACATGGTCGAATGTCCGACGGCTGAGGTGATAGTTCGGCTTTAGAGATGAAGAATTCGCCGGCATGAGACCTATATCCCCATTCAGAGAGTGGGAGCAGCGGAACCGGGTCATCGACGTGAGTAATCCGTCGGTACGCACGCTGTTCGGGGTCCTCCTCTTCATCTTGAAGACCAAAGGCCATGTTGAGATACTTGGTAAGGCCTACGTTCCCGACCCGTGGCTCACCAAATGTCGTCACGATTATGTGCTCCCATTCAAGGACGGCTTTCATCTCCAACGCTGCAAGCGCACCTACAGCACCGCCAAGACTATGACCAATCACATGGATAGGATAATCAGGATACTGGTCATGAAGACGCTGCAGTTCTGGCAACACTGTCTGTCTGGCAATCTGCCACGACAATAGAAATCCCATGTGTACGGTACAATTAGTGCATACTTGTTCTGGCTCTTTTGGCGGGGGCTCATCTCCATCATCCACGGGCGGGTAAGGTACATATTGCTGCGGAACTGTGCTCAGGTCGATTACAGCATTCGTTATGCTGTACGTCCCCCTAAACGCAACGATGATGACACCGTCGGCTTTCTTATTAAGATGTTCTTCCTCGTGGGGCATAGGAAGCAATTCCAACTCGGCAGTCGGTGGCAGTGTCCCATGGTCGACGGCGACATAGCCACAGCTATCGCCAAGCAGCACGCCGGTGTTCCAAGTCGTCACGAGCTGGAGCGACGGAAAGTCGTCGCACCGTGAAATACACGAGAAGGGCTGACGAATCCCCGTCGTCCCCACACAGTAGGCTATATCGACAAGACGAGAGAGGCGCTCCAAGGATGCGAAGAAGGCAGGAGAGATGCCGCCTGAGACATTGGCCCTCTCGCTCTGTGAAGATGCAGACAGATTTTGGTCGAGGATGGGTGAGGCGGAAGCGAATGCGGCAGCACCCCGAGCGGATAGGTGTAGCAAATGAATTACGATTGATAACATCTCAGGAAAATGGCGGTTACAGGTTGCGGTGCTGAAGAGAGATGATATGGTTTGTGCAACAAAGTGCCACAGGGTTCGTAGCGACCATCGTGAAATTACAAGTGCAGGTATATTCAATCCTCGTCAGGGCTGGCTGAGGCATGCATGGGTAGGAGCGAATGACCGGGCCATCAATAAATGGATGATTCTTGGTTCGAATTTCCAGTGGTTGGTAGTGGCAAGCAGTGTACATACATACATACATACAGGCTGCGCTAACCAGGGCAGTGTGCCCCGAAAGTCGTGATGCCAATGACAACCTTCAGGACTGAGTCGTGTGATCAATAAGGTCCAGGTTAGGAAATTGCCAGTCCAGGTACTTTAGGTAGAGTTATGTACTATTAAACCTACCTCATAAGTCTACTGTAGGTAGCTACCTAATGTACCTGTTCAGTGCCAGTTTAGGTACCTAACCTACTTCTTTTAGGTTACCTACCTGTTAACCAGCCGTACTAAAAAGGAAAAACGCGGGGTATGCAGCGCCATAATGGGCCACGCCCCTTTCACACCTAGATTTATGCGCACTTCACCTCTACATAAGGTATGTATGCGTATAACTTGCTTGTGTAGGTATCTACCTAATCTACCCACTGCGTAAGTTCAGCATTTATATACCTACTACCTAGTAGTAGTAAGTAGGTATGCGCAGTAGATATTTAAATCGTGGCCAAACGTAGACAACATAGAGGCTTATTGAAATCTATGGTATCTTATTAAGTCTATCCATGACAGTACTGCTACCAAGCTCCTACACTAATGCAGCCCGGCTAGTACTGCTTGTTAGAATACTGCTTTGCTAACAAGCCTACATAGGTAGGAACCAATGTCTCGTCTGAAAAGCACATGCTAATAAACGAACATCGAGTATTAAGTGGCACGACTCCGACAGCAATTTCAGCCTCTCCAAGTCCTCTGGTCTCTCCGCGTCGGCGCTTCAGGCGGGACAGGTTCGAAGCTCTCGAAATTGCCTTGAAGAGACGTCTGCTTAGCGCGGCAGAGCGTGCCCGTAGAAGTGTCAGTGCAGTCGAGGTCGGGCGTAACAAAGCCTGCTGCTTCGAACGGCGTGGTCCTGTGTAATGTGTTAATGGAATAGCTCGGGAGGTCAGGACTTGAAGCCCAACTTACGTTCCACTGGAGCATGCCCTTTCAGCGATTGTCAGATCAGCATCTTTGGTTGTCTGGTAGACGAAGGCTATATTGACGTTGCTGCATCCATATCTATTCCGACTAGGACCACTTCCTTTCGAGGTCGAATTACGTTGACACGTAGTTTGAATTTTGGTACCCGGGTCGCTAAACTGGAAGGTGACAGTGCTTGAGCTGTTGTCCTTCGCTGTGTAGGTGGTGAAATTTGCCACCACGAAGTTCGCTGGCAGAGTGCAGTTGCTGGAGAGGGCCTTAAAGCTACTGGGAACTGAGTAGTGCAGAGCGCTGGATGCCGATGCTGCAGCTATGAGGCTGAACAGAACAGGGATGCCGTGCATTGTGAGGTGTGTGTATCTCCTTGAGAGATAGAATTATTAAAAAAGGGGTCGACCGCGATGCCAGGAGGTAATGTATCCGAGAGATGCTTTATTACGTTGGGCGGTGGTCGGTGCTAAATGAATGTCTAGCAAGGGAGGACTCACAATGAAGAAGTCAATGATAGAAGGTAATTAATTAGGTAGTAGAATTATAGAATTAATTAAGGCGTGTGCGGACGCCAGACAATGGCTCGGGTTATCGTCACGTACGTACTACATATAATAAGTAGCAAGAATGACGACGAGTCCAACGGCACTCCCTGCCAAGAAATATTTTTTTTATTTAATCTTTTTCCTTTGCACAGAGTACCACTACAGTAGTCTGTACGTATATTCTGTACGCGGTACCTACCGCAATTACCGGTCTGCCTGCATGGAGCCACGCCGTGTTGCAGATCCTTAAGTGATCAGCCGAATCATTCGCCCAACTGGGAGTCTTGCCTAAAAATGTCCATATCTCTCTACATCTACAGCACATCACAGGGCACACCGGTTGCAGTATGGTTGACAGTACTGGTATTAAGGGAAGCGTAAGCCTAAATAGGCTTGTTTTTAAAGCAAAGCCGATGCTAGCTTGTAGCTGCTAAATTATAGTTAATTTAAAGCTAAAAAAAAATGTATTGCAAATATTAAATTTGCAATAATATAGCTTTAAAAACAAGTTTATAAATATTTTATTAATTAATTATATAAATTAAATAAATAAAAAAAACAAAACTAAATAAAAAAAATAATATAAACAGTAATAAATAAAAAAATAAATAAAATAAATTTGTAATATATTTAAATTAAATATATTTAATAATATAATATTGTAAAAAAAAAGTTATATAGTAAATTTTTAAACTTTATAAAACTATTTATTTATAATATATTATAAAATATATTAATTATAATATAATTAATAATATTAATATTAAAAAAAATATAAGTTTAAATAAGTTTATTTTTAAAACAAAGTTAATATTAGTTTGTAATTATTAAATTATAATTAATTTAAAACTAAAAAAAAATATATTGTAAATATTAAATTTGTAACAATTATTTACCTTAGACTTACTTTAGAAACCAGCCTTTAAACCTTTGCTTCAGCAATATTTTAGAAAAACTTTTAACGTTATTTATTATTTCAAAAGCTTTTACTTTATTACAGCTTAACTCAGCAATCTTTACTGAATTTTAGAAACTATTATTTTTGATCTAACTTATTTTGAAGTATTTTACTTAGTAACACTTTAGCTAAACCTTGTACTAACTAAATCGTATAACATTTTGTTAACTTATTAGTTTTACACTTATATACTTTGTACGTTTATATATTTTATGTATTATATATTTATAATTTAGCTTTTTTTTCTTTTTTTTTTTATTTTAAAATTTTTAGTTAATAAAATCAATTATTAAGCTTTTATATTTTTTATAATTGTAACATTATTTTAAAATTGTTTTATATTTATTAATAAGTATTTAATTTAAATATATACACTTTTTTTTTTTGTAAAGTCTGTATTTAATAAATAGACCAACTTTAATTATATATTTAAAGCTGCAATATTGGTATAACATATTACTTATATAGTTAAAAAAAACGTTATAATTAATAACTTTAATAATAAACAATGTAATATTAATTAATAAATATAAAGTATAATTTTATTTATAATTAAAACAACTAATAATAAAAAAAAAAAAAACTTTAAATTTGTATTAACTTTATATTAACAAAAAAAAATAACAAATTATTTTAATAACAATAACTTTAAATAAAAAAAAAATAATATAACTTTGTAAAAACTTTAGATTATGTTGTAAAAAGTTAAACTTAATTTATTTCAACAATAGTTGTATATTTTTAACAAACGGTTTAATTTTATTGTTTTTTTTAAATAAAAACGCAAAAAAAATATATTTAATAATATAGCAGATATAAATTTTCATTTTTATAATATAACAGTTTAGCTAACATTTAAAAAATAGCTGACTAAAGCTAACAGTTAATATATTGCTTATTACAACAAAGTTAAAACAAAAGCTGAACATTTAAAAAAGTTTTTAAGTAATAAAAACAAATTTAATATATAAATTTACAAACTTATAAACAAGTTTAAAAAAAATAAAACTACTTTTTATAATAAAAAAAGCAAAATATATTATTTACTGTTTTAATTAAAAAAACTAATTTTATAGTTAATTAAAACTTATTATTAATTAAAAACTAAACTTTTTAATAATATTGCAAAAATAATTTAAACTTTAATAATAACTTATTATAACTTCAATTAAGCTATATTTATATAATAAACTTTGTTAAAGTATTGTTATAAATTTTTTAAATAAATAAACATTTATTAATTTATTTTTTGATTTAATAGTTTTGTTTAAAAAATAAAAATATTAAAATCAAAATAGTTTTAGTTTTTATAAAAATATTTAAACATTAATTTAAACAACAAAATTTTTAAAGTTAGTACTAACTTTGACTTAATTTATAAAAAATATTATAACAAAATAGCTAAAGCAGTTTATAACTATTAATGTTTATATAAATAAAGCTAAAAAAATAAAGCTGTAAAGCTAGCTAATTTAAAAAAAAACATAAATGTAAGCAACAAATTTGCTAAAAGTTAAAAATTTATTAAATTATTAAAAAATAGCTAATTTAAAAAACTAAGCTATAACTAAAAAAAGATCTACTGAAATATTAATATTTGTTTTAAATGTAATAAAAAAAAACATTAAGTTAAAAATTGTCTTTATTAACAAAATGTTTTAAAAATTTAAAAATAAAACTAAAACTAAAAAATAACAAAATTTAACAAATTATTTAGCTTAAAAAACTTAAAAAATAAATAAAACTAATAAAAACTTTTATATTAGTTTAAATGTTTATTATAACTAATATAAATAGCTTAAAAAATTTATTAAACTTTTTTTAATTTATATATATATAAGTTAATAAAATTAATATTGTAACTATTGCTTTATATAATATTAAAATATAAACCGATTTATTAATAAATTAATAATTAGCTTAAAAAGTTAAAAAACAACTAAAAGCAAAAACTATTAAACTAAATAAATTAATTTTTTTAACTGATTATTACAGCAAAATCGTTAATAAAATAAACTAAATATTAAAAGCTATATTAAAAATTAATAAACGTTATTTTTTAAACTAATATTTTAAAGTTACAAATATAAGCTATTAAATAATAATTAATTTATATTAATTTATAAAACAAAATGTTTTAATAAATTGTTAATATAAACAGTTGATTTAGTTTAATTATATTTTTATATTAGCTAAATTTTTTTTTATAATTATTGTTTTGTTAAAAATAAAAACTAAAAAGTTTATTAACTTAATAATTTAATAAAATATTAATAAATATAATATAATGTTTAAAAAGTAATACTATATTTTATAAAAAAATAAAACTGTTTTAAAACTTAAATATTAAAAAAAAACAAAAAGCTTAAATAATAAAAGTAATATTAAATGTTATCGAAAAATTTTATATAATAAAACATTTAATACTGATATATTAATTTTAACTAATATAGAAATTATTATTTAATTAAAAAAAAAATATAACAATAATTTAAATTGACTTTGTTAAAAAAAGCTTCAAATATTTAATAAACTTATTTTGATTTATTGTATTATTACTTATTTAAATTTCGATTAAGCAATTAATATTAATATAATATTTGAAAAATTTTAAAAAACTTTTAATAGCAAAGCGATATTTTTTTTTTTAAAAAAAAACTTAAAATATATTAAGCTAATAAAACAACTTATATTTAAAAAGCTAGCTTATTTAAAAAGGTTTTTTTTTAAGATTTAATTAATTAAAATGTTTTCGTTTTAATTAAGCTATAATATAGTTTTTAAATTGAACAACAAGTTTTGCAACAGCAAACTATTTTAATATTGAACTTTTATTTAATATATACTATTGAAAAAAAAAGAAGTAAAAAAATTACTAAACTTAGAATTTATTAAACTTAATATAAACTTTAATATAGCACTAATACTATTTATATTAAAATTTTATTTAACAAATAAAAGATTTTATATCAACTTTTATTAAATTAATCAATTTTTAAAAAACTAGATTGTACAAGCACTTGATTTAAAAAATACTTTATTTAATTGTTATAAAGCTAAAATATATTTCAAATTCGATATTATTAAAACTTTTAATTGTTTATTAATTTTTATTAAATTTTAACTTTTAATAGCATTTTGTACTTGATTTAATACGTTTTAATAAACTGTTTTATTTTTTAGTTTTAAAGTTAGCTCTGTTTAATAACAAAACTTCATAAATATATAATTGTACAACTTTTTAAATAAATTTGCTAGCGTTTATATTAACAATATATTTGTATACTTTAATAAAACTTAAAAATATTAAAAACAATACTAAAAAATGATTTATTGTTTTTATAAAGCTAACTTTTAAAAAAATATACGAAAGTTTTGTTTTAAAATAATTATTGTAAACTATTTAAAAATAATCTTAAAAGCTAGTAAAAATATTTAAATCGACTTAAAAAAAATCGAAGCTATTTTTAACTAGAAATTCGAAGATTTAAAAACTACAACTTTAGTTAGATTTTTTTTTAAGCTGTACAATTTTATAAAAACGTTTATTTATTATACAAGCAATATTTTTAAACTTTTTATACAACTACTAAAAAAAAACAGCAAATAAAAACTTAATTTAAAATAGCAAAAAATTTTTAAAATAATAAAAAAGCTTGTTATTTTTATATTTATATTTGTTTTTTTTAAGCTAAATATATTTATACAAATAAAAATTAATACTTTTTAAAATATTATAAGTAAAACTATTTAGCAAAAATAACAAAACAAAAAATAAAAACTTATAAAATACTTTTTTAAAACTATAACACTTTTTAAAAAAGTTTATTTTATTTAAAATTACAAAATATTAGCAATAGTATAAACATTAAAATATTATTGCTTTAAACTATTAAAAACTAAGTTTTAAATAATTATTAATTACTAAATATTAATTTATTAGTTTATAAAAAAAGCGCTTTTTATAAAACAAATTAAGTAAGCAAACTTTTTAAGCAATTTCGACATTATGTTTTAATACTGCTGTAGCAAAAATAACGTTGTTATTAATGCATTTTCAAAAAAAACTGCTAACTTATTTATAATTAAAACTAAAAAATTAAAAAAATAAACGTTTGCTTTAGTTAAACTTAAATCGATTAAAAAATCTATAGCTGCTTTTTAAATTAACAAAAAAAAAGCTTTTAAACTATAAAAAGCAGATTTAATAAATTTAATTTTAACAAAAAACATAATATAAAATATAAACAAATATAACAGCAAAATTATAGTTTTAAAAACAACATTGAACAAAAAAATTTTTCTTCAAACTATTTTACTACAAAAAATATATAAACTAATATTAATAGTATACTAAAGTTAAAATAAGTTAATTTAAACATTTTAACGAAATTATTACTAGTTATTTTTTTAAAAAAACTTTAAATGTTATATTAACAATTGTTATAAGTATAAGTATAATAAAAGCGCTAAAAATAAAATATTAAAATTACTACATTTTATATTTATTTTATAAAATATATAAAAGTATATAATAATAAATAAAAAAAACATGCTATTAAACAAATATAAATATAACTATATATAGATTTTTATTAATAAATTTAATAAAATTATAGCTATATTATTTAGTTATAAAACTAATAACGCTAAAAAGTTAACATTAAAATATTATTAAATTTTATACTAAATATTCGATATATTAAAAACTTAGTTTTTTAATAATACAAAGCTTTTTATTTTAAAATTTATAAAAACTTTAAATTTATTAACAAAAACAAAATATTAATAAAGCAGTACTAACTATTTATAAACTTAAAATATAATAAAAAAAACTAACTATAATTTAAATTAAAAACTATACTTTTATATTAGCAAATATTAAAACGATTAAAACATATATTTATTAGTATTAAATTTTGTATATAACTTTTTGTAATATTTAACAATTAATATAACACTGCTGAAAATAGCATTTAAAACAGAACTAAAAAACTATTTAACACTTATATTACAAAAAAAAATTCTAACAAAAAAGTAAGCTTAACAAACTTTTAAACTTATTACTTAAATATATAGTATATAATGTTTAATATATCAAGCAATCAAAGCTGTATAAAAAAAACAAAAAATTCAAATTAACAAAAAGTAAAAACTTGCTGATTTTTTCAAACATAATAAAATATTTTTATATAAAAAAAGATTTTTTATATACATTTTAACAACTTGTTTTAACTTATAATATTTTAGTTTATTTAAAGTTTTAAAATAAAAAAGATATAATTATATTTTAAACATATTAAACTTATATTAAAAAAAAAATTTGTTTTATATAAACTGTTTAAAAAAAACAAACAACAACTTTTTATTTCAACAGCTGCAAATATTACTACTAGTTAAAAAAATCAATAGTAAACCAAAATTTAAAGTTGATCAAATACTACAGTTTTAAACATTTAAAAAAACTAAACAACTACAATACTAAATTTTATAAAAAAAATGTAACTTTAATAATATTTAATATTTAATAACAAACTTTAAAAATGCACTGGTTATATTAAACTAATACTATTTAAAAAAACTTATTAAATTAAAGCTACTTATAAAGCTATAATACTAAATATAAGCTGTAGCTATAAATAAGTTTGTAAAAAATTATAAAAATAACAATAAAACATTAAACTTAAATATAAAAACTAAACTTAAATATTATATGTAATAACTTTGATTTAATTTATATTAAACTTTTAATTTTTAAAAAAAATAGTATAACAATTACTTACTTTAAACTTACTTTAAAAACTAGCTTTTAAACTTTCGTTTTAGCAATATTTTAAAAAAGCTTTTAATGTTATTTATTACTTCAAAAGCTTTTATTTTATTGTAATTTGATTTAGCAATCTTTACTAAGTTTTAAAAGCTACTATTTTTAACCCAACTTACTTTAAAGTATTTTACTTAGTAGTACTTCGGCTAAACCTCGTACTGACTAAATTGCACAACATTTTGCTGACTTACTAGCCCTACATTTACATACTTTGTACACTTATATACCTTGCATACTACACACTTATAATTTAGCTTTTTTTTCTTTTTTTTTTTATTTTAAAGTTTTTAGTTAATAGAATTAATTACTAAGTTTCCACGCTTTCTGCAATTGTAACAAAATTTATAATAATATAGCTTTAAAAACAAATTTATAAATATTTATATTTATATTTAAATTATATTATTTAATTAATTAAAATTAATTATTAAATAAGTTTTATTTTTTATAAATTAATTTAAAAAATAAGTTTTATTTATTATTAAAAAATATTATAATTTAATAAAAGTAAATTTATATTAAAACTTTTATAAATATATAAAAAAAAAAGCTTAAATTTTTAAATTTTTTTTTTTTTTTTTTTTATATAACAACTTTTTTTATAAGTTATATATAATATATATATAAATTAAATTTAAATTGTTAACTAAATGTAACAGTTTTTTTTATAAATTAATATTTATTTATATATATTATTATTAATATATTAAAATAAACAGTTTTTTTTAAAAAAAAACTAACTAGTTTTTATTTAACTTTTTTATATAATAAAAATAAAACAATAATATAACAAATTTATATCAAATTTAATATTAACAATTTTTTATAAACTAAAATATTTTTATTATAATAAAAATATTTATTTATTATATTTATTACTTTTATTGTATTATTAAAATAAATCGTTATAAAAATAAATTAAATTTGTTGTTAATATAGCTAAAATTTAAATATTTTTTATATTTATAATATTAAATTTTTTTTTACTAAATATATTTATTATATTATTATTTATAAAAATAACTATATTAGTAGTTATATTTTAATATATAATTTGTTTTTTTTTTATATTAAATTTGTTTTTAATTAAATATAAATTAATATAATTAACTTTAAAATTAAAAAGTTTTAAAAACTATTTATTACTATTTATAAAAAAGTTTATTTATATTATATTAATAAAAAAACTTAAAAATTTTTTAAAAGTACTAAAAATAAATAAACTATATATTAAAATTGTTTTAAATTTAATATTAACTAAATTAGTTTTTTTATATAAAACTATAAAATAAATTAAAAATTAAAATATTACTGCTGTTATTACTACTAAAAAAAATTTAAAAAATTTAAATAAAAAAACTTTAAATTTAAATATAACTAAATTAAATAATATTAATATTATTTAAAATTTATATTAAATTTATAAAATAATAATTAATAAATATTTAAAGCAATAAAAGTAAATATAAAAATTAAATATTTTTAAAACTAGCTAATTTAAATTAAATTTATTAGTAATTAAATATTTATTAATTAAAAAAAAAAAAAATTTCGATTTAAATTTTAATAAATTTAAATTAAATTTTTTAATTTTTAAAATATTTTTTAATTTAACTTTTAATTTATTTTAAATTTATTTAATAGTATATAAAAAATAGTTTATTTAAAAAAAAAATAAACTAATAAAATAAAAAAAAATAAAAAATATAATTAAATATTATTTATTAATTAAAAAAAAAAAAAATTTAATTTAAATTTTAATAAATTTAAATCAAATATTTTAATTTTTAAAATATTTTTTAATTTAATTTTTAATTTATTTTAAATTTATTTAACAGTATATAAAAAATAGTTTATTTAAAAAAAATAAACTAATAAAATAAAATAAAATAAAAAATATAATTAAATATTATAATAATTTATATTAAAATTATAATAAATTTAATTTATATTTTTAATTTAATTATTAATTTAATAGTTAATATAATTAATTATATATTAAAAATTGTTTTAAAAATAAAATATTTATTAATTTAAAGTTTTTTATTTATAAAAGTTTTATAATATTGTTTTATTATATTAAATATTTAATAGTTAAAAAGTTTAATATTGTTTTTATTTATATTTATATTATAAATATATTATATTATATTTTAACAAAAGTTATAATTTAAATATATATTGTAATTAATATTTAAATGTAGTAAATATTTTATTAAAATTTATTAAATTTTAAGTTTTAAAAATATTTTGTATATAAGTTAAAATAATAGTAAAAAATTGCAAATATAATATAGTTTTTTTAATTAGTTTAATAGTTTATTTATATATATTATAAAATAAAAAAAACTACTAGTTATTTTAAAAACAATATTAATACTAAAGCAATTTTTGTTTATTTTTATATTATAAAAAAATATTTAAAAATATTTTTTAAATTTTATTAATTAAATAAACAATTTAATTAGCTTTAATATATTTTATTTACAAAAATTAAATGTTTTATTATTTGTATAAATAACTTTATTTAAATATAAAAACTTATATTAAACTATTATAAATATTATATTAGTTATAAATATATTATATAAATATTTGTTAAATAACGTTTTAAATAAAATTAAATTAGTTAATAATTAGTTTAAAATTAATATTTTAAACTAAATATTTTTAAAATAAAAAAATAAATAAATAGCTTTTTATATTAATTTATAAATATAAAAACTTTTAAAAATTATTAAGTTAAAATAAAAATTAATATAAACTAAATATAATATAAATATATATAAATTAAATATAAATTTTTATATTGCTTTTTAAAATAAACTAAAAACTTTATTGCAAATATAAAAAGTTAAATTAATTTTTAATACAAACTAAAAGAATTAATTGCAAAAGCTGCACTAATTTTTATATATATTAGCTATTATGTTGTAACTTTTACAAGTTAAATTTACTAAATTTATATATAATAAATATATATAATTGTTATTATAATAAAAATTATATTTTAATAATTTAATTAAAAAATATAAAATTGATTTGTTTTTAATAAAAACTGCTAATTTAAATAAAAGTTAGCAATTATAACAAAATTAATATATAATAAAATATTTATTAAAATATTATTGCAAAAAATTATTTAATAAATTTGAAAATAAAT
Source organism: Hypoxylon argillaceum (assembly GCA_022495175.1). Classification (NCBI taxonomy): domain Eukaryota; kingdom Fungi; phylum Ascomycota; class Sordariomycetes; order Xylariales; family Hypoxylaceae; genus Hypoxylon; species Hypoxylon argillaceum. The sequence goes on along the minus strand of MU378187.1, from coordinate 38,345 downwards.
GTTATAACTTGTTATTAAAACGAATATTTTATAAAATAAAGCTAAAAAAAAAAAGTTTTTTATAAAAATATTTTTAAGTTTTATTTAAGTAGTTATATTATTAATATAAATAATTATTAAATTTAATATTTACATTTTATATTAAATATAAAATATAATTTTAATTATTATTATTTTAATTATATTAATATATAACAAAAACTTTTTAAAAAGTTATAATTAGTTATAAGTTTATTATTTTATAATAAAAAATTAAAAGTATTAATAGTTTAAAATTAAACTGCTTTTATATTAAAACTTATTAATGTTTATATTTAAAACATTTATAAATAAATAAAAAATTAAACAGTTAAATATATTTAAAATAAAAATATTATTAAAAAATTGTAAAAAATTCTGTTATAATTTTAAGTTAAATTTTATATTTATAAATAAAAGCTATAATAACTTTATACTAAAAATAAAAAATATAACTTAAAAGTTATATAAAAATAAATAATTTAATAAAATTATTAAAAAATAAAATAAAAAATAGCTTAAAATTTTTTTGATTTTACAGTAAAAAAAACATAATTTTTAAAATATATTTTTTATTAAATAAACTGCTTTAACAATTTTAGTATTTAATAATTTAGTTTATATTGTAATTGTATTAATTTTAATTTTTAAAGTTTTAATATAAATATTTTTGCTATTTTTTTCAGTATTTAAAATAAAGCTTAATATTTTAAACAGCTAGTTATATTTTATATATATTAGTAAAATATTTTAAATTTAAGCTAAAAAAATCGCAAAAATAAAATTATTTAAATAATAAACTAAATTAATAAATAATATAAAAGTTTTAAATATTTAATATAATTTTTTTATAAATAAATTAAATAAAAAAAAAGCTATATAAAAGCTAAAAAGTAAATAATTTTTATAAAAAAATTAAAATTTTTATTTAAATTTAAATAGCTATTAATATATAAATATTATTAAAACAAACTAAAAAATATTTTTGAAAATTTTTTTAATAAAATATATTTTTTTATTAAATATATAAACTATTATAAATATATACTAAATTATTAAATATTATAATGCTATATAATTAAATAAAATATAGTTATTAATTAATTTAATTTTTAAAAATAAAAAGTAGTATATTTTTTGTTAGTTTTTGTTTAATTTAAATATTAGTTTTAAAAAAAAGCAAAAAAAGCTTATTAATTTTAATAGTTTAATAATTTAATTAAAATTTAAATCTAATATAATTTAAATTTTAATTATTATATAGTTTTTATTTATTAAATATAAATTATTTAAATAACTTAATAAAAACAAGTTTATATAACTTAATAAAGTTTTATATTATAAAATTTTATAAATTATTATTTTTAAATTATTAAAATAATTTTAAAATATTTTTAATTAGTATTAAAAGTAAAAAAAAAAAAAAAAAATTAGTTAATATTAAGTTTAATAAATCGAATATTTAAAAAAAAAAAATCATATTTATTTAAAATTTTAAAAAAAATATAAAAAAAAGTTAAATAATTTTAATAACAAAAAAAATTTTAAAACAAATATAAAATTTATTTAAAATAAAAACTTTATAATAATTAAATAATAAGTTTATTAAATTTTATAATAACTCAATTTTTAAATCTTAGTTAAATTTTATATTATATATAAATGTTTTATATGTTTTATTATAATATTTGTATATATATTTTTAAAAATATTTAGCTAGCTTATATTTAAAAAATTTTTAGCAGTTATAAAAATTTTTATAAGTTGTTTTTTTTAATTGCTAAAAATAAGCTTTATATAAATTGCTATTATAGCTGTTTTAAAGTATAAATTTTAAAATATTTAAAAATAAGTAGTTATATTTTTATTTGTAATTATGTTTCAATTATAAAACAGCTATATAAAAAATTATAAAATAATATTTTATTTAAATAGCTATAAATATAATTATTATTTTAAGTTTATAAATTATATTAAATTTATATATAATATAAATAAAATTATTTATTGTAAATATAATATATAATTATATTTTAAATAAATAAAAATAAATTGTAATAAAAATTAAAAAACAATATATTTATATAGCAATTTTAGTTTTATATATTTTTAGTTTTATTGTTACTATTTATATTATAATATTGTTTACTTAGTTTATATATAATATAATTATTATATATAAAATATAATTAGTTTTAGTTTAAAACTTAATTAAATTTATTAATTTAAACTTGCTTTTATAAATTGTTATAATTTATTTTTAATTAATATTAAAAAATTAACTAACAATAATTTATATAATAAAAAATAATTTATAAAAATTAATAAATTTATAGTTTAAATTATTAGTTTATAAATAATTTAAATTAAATATAAAATATATTTTAAATTAAAAGTAATATTATTTTTTTTTTTTTATGTTTTAAATATTGTAATTAAAAGCATAGTTTATAAACTGCGATTTTATTTTTTAAAAAAAAAAAAATATATTAGTTATATCAATTTGTTGCTACTTTTTTAATAATAAAATTATAATAACTTCGTTTTTAAACTAAAATAAAACTAAACTAAAAATTGTTATTATATTTTTTTTAATAAACTAAATTAATAATTTAATAAAAGTTTTAAATAAATAAATTATAAATTTTATATAAGCTATTTTTAAAATATATTTAATTTTACTATATAATACTATTGTTAATATAATAAATAAAAAAAAAATATAATAATATTTAAAGTAGTATTTATATTTTTAATAATTTACAGTATTTATTAAAAAACGAACGAATTTGCAACATATTTAAACCGGGTATGCCTAATAATGTAGTATTATAGAAGAGAAGTTGTGCGGTAGGTCCCTGAACCCTGTAGAACCACCTATGAAACCATGGATACGGCCGCTGGGTAGTAGTGGAGGTACTCTGGGCTGCTCTGGGCTTTGCAGGGGCCACGCAAATGGCAAATAGCACGCTTCACTTGACTCCGACCCGAACAAATCGAATTCCAGCCGCTTGACTCGCCTGTTACACTTGCACGTCGTTTACCAGAAATGCGATGGCGAAGCAAACGCTTGCTTTTTAGAGTAGGTAGATCAGTGGAACCCGAGGCGCGAGAGACTGCTAAAGGTTCGCCCTAGATAGATCTGCCCTTACGTAGACAGATACTATAAACATACTATACCTACATGGTACCTAAGGTAAGCGGAAGCTTTCCCGGTTACATGTATCTGTACCACATTCGTGTGAGTAGGTAGGTACCACCATTGAAATCTCGTGTTCCAATACAATTTTAAATATGTATGTACTTGAGAGTATGATAGCATTTCGATATATGAATATATCTTTGTAGATAGATACGTATACCAAATTGAAACATTCTATGCTTATATAGCGTGAGGGCTGTGAGTGCGAGATTACACTTCCAACAACAACAACATCCAGGTCCCGAGATATTGAGCAGTGCAATAAGTAGAGTAATAGCAAACCTAGAAACATAGGTTTACGGCTACCATGAACGAAGCCAACACTTGGGGGGGTAGTTAGATGCGATATCAACATGGGCAAACCCTGACGCTATTTCATTAATTCTGGCGTGGCCAGTCTTTTCGCCCTCCCAATATGTAGCTCTCCTTGCATAGTTTTCTCAGCCAACTGAGAATGTACATGCACCTTATTTATGCTGCTTCGAGAGGTTAGATCATGGATTGTGATCGGTTGTTGGGAGGTCGTCACGCCAATATTGGTAAATCGAAATGCTCGCGTCGGGTGCAGTGCACTCTTCTGTCACTTGGTCTTTAACCAAGAGATCGTAAGTATGAAATCCGCATCATATACATAGTTTTCTTCATACAACGTACTCGATGGGCTACTGGTACAATTCAGGTTGAAAAGCCTGGTTTCTGCAGTGCCCTTGAAAGCAATTCTGGATTAAGCGTGAAAGGAACATCCAAGCAGCGTCCGATAGGGCAACGCCAAAACTCACGGATACTCGGGGTTCACGTCATCGTAATACCAGGTTTGGTTGATAACTAGCAACTTTAATTCTCGTTCAAACAGAACGTTCTCTCTTCCCCAGGCGCCACCGTCCTATTCTCGCAGGGCGTCCACATGTCGTCCACTGAGCCATTGCCAGACGGGGCTGGTGTCAGTTGGGTTCCATCTAAACTACACCTGGTCGTGTAATGCGTCGCCGGGTTCGTCACGTCGAACTGGAAATGCGCCATGGTAGGTGGGTTTTGAAGCGAGTACCTGATATTCCTAATACTAAACATGCTCGGTGCTTCTGATCTTGCTGAGCACAGGGGCGTGCCGTGTCCTGCTAGGAGGATCATCGACATAGCCACTACGGCCTGCGCCCATAGCAACTGAGAGAGCGAGATGAAAAGTATGCGCTTCATATTTCCCATTCGCCACTCGTCCATAGATAATTATATCTAGACTAGGGGAGCTGAAATCTTAGGCAAGTATAGAAAATTACATGACGAGTTATACGAAATTCAAGAAACTATTTTAACACTCTAGACTACTTGCTATCGACTACTCAGTATCTCCACCCTCGATATTGTGATAGCTATATTATCCGGGTCAACTACATAGCCGGGAGGCAGATCTAGTACCACATGAGACAAGAAATACTAGATATGTCCGGCATCTCAGATTACCGTCTCGCCTGCGAAAAAAAAGTTAGGCAGCAGAGTGAGTTTTATATAAGTCGGACCCAGCCCCACGAAACATTGCTATGCCTTTGACTTAACCCTTGACTCACTCTCTTTATCTAGGTATGATATGTTCGTGTTGCTATCTAAATTCCGGTACATGCTGCTTAAATTATGTATAATTTATAGCGAACAAAATGCATAGTAAATCATGAATACTATATAATGAGCTTGCGCGGCCGCTTTCAGTTTGTTAACCCGGGCGTATCGCAAAGGTCTTCGTAAATTACTACCTAGGTTAACTAACAATCGAGTATCACCGCATCTCAAGATTGGCTACGATAAGGCTTATCGTGATTATATAGCGAATTATTTTTTAAAAGATTCCCGAATGAGACTTCAGAGCTCTCAAACCATTCCGATGACTGGGGAGGCTCATGTGAGCTTTCAAACGAAGCTACTATGTGTAGACAAAGGGGCTGTTGCATTTTCATTCAATGCCTTGAGACTAACATCGATTCAATAGGATATCTGTTACCTATGTACTCTCGGTGTAATTATTAGTTATTATATCCATAAATAGATCGTGTTGGTCACTAGTTCAAGACAAGAAGCTTGTGTAGATTTAGATATATCCTTCGCCTTGACACTAGCTAATGTACGAATCTCATTCGGCTTACATTTACCAAACTGCAAGAAAACACGATGGGTCCTATTATTGACATTGTGCGTGTTGCTCAGGGTCAAAATGATCCCGAGGGCCATGGTATCCCTGATCCAGGCTTGACGTCCGCAGGGGAAAAACAGTGTACAGACTTGCGAGGGAATTACCCATACATGCCCCAAGTCAAACTCATCGTCTCTTCACCTCTTCGACGTGCCCTTAACACGGCTTCTAAATCATTTTCTCCTCAGATTGGCTCTGAGGTCGGCCAGACTCAAATCATCATCCTCCCCGAGCTACAGGAGACCAGTGCTCGGCCGAGCGACACCGGGTCGCCACTTAGCATACTTCAGAGCGAATACGGCTCTCGCATAGATACCTCAAAACTAAAGAGCGAGGAGTGGTATCTCAAAGGCCCCAGTACAGAATTCTTCCCGATCCTCGCTAAAGTCGACAAGCGAGCTAGTGTCGCTCGTCGCTTCCTTCGTCGACGCGCACGAAAGCTAAAAGAAGGCGATCGCATTATCGTCGTCACTCACGGAGCTTTTGCGCATTTCTTTACGCAAAATTTCGCAGGTCTTAACGTTGGTCGTGGATCTGGTGTCTGGCTAAACGCGGGTTTCCGCTCATTCGAATTCGTTGACCTTAAGGGACACGACGACGAGGCTCCGCTTAGGGAAATTCGGGATGACCGAACCCCTATCCCAGCCTACTGGCTACCCGTTACCGAAGAGCAATTTATAATGCAGAAGAGTTATGCTGCCGAGCGTCTCAGGCGACATCGGCGGGATGCCGCAGCTATTGAGGCGAAAAAAGAATAATATCTCCTTTGATAATTCGGTCTTCTACATAATTAAACATAACAAAAGCCAAAGATGGGTTAATCATAATCCTATAAGTAATTCATTCCTTATTAAACTGGCTCTTATTTCCTTATTATTGCTATTTTCTTGTGGGAGATTGAGTCGTGTACCGACGAATGGACCTCACTAGGCTCTTCTATAAAGTACTAATGCCAGATGTTAGGGCTAACTAGAGACGAAAACACAGTAATTCGAACAAGTATAAAGCCTGAAAGAAGAATCAAATTGAAAATGAGATATTCTGTATATGAGAATCTATTGCTAACACGATGATTTCGTTCATACTGCACACTGTAAATGAATACCAGTTACCAACAGGCCATGGAGCGCGAAAGTCACTACCAGTGTATCAATTAGCAGTAGCCCTTAAAAGAAGATTTAGACAATTCTATTATAGTATGCTGCTTTTCGTTCGCCTGTTCTAATTGAAAAATAAGCATGAAAACAAAGTGACGAAATCGGGTGAATAGGGGTAGTTAATCTGAGACTAGGTCTGTTTCCAAACCTACGCGGCTCTCAATAATATCAAGAAAGATGCCCCTTAAACGATTCATTTATAAGCTACCTGAATTCTTTTCTACTGTCGGACAATGCTATATATATCATGTATTAGATGCATCACATTAAGCAAGAGTCAGAGTAATCAAGGCCGATGGAGAGACATAAGCTAGCAGGTAAATAGCCGAGGTACGCAACGTGCGTTATCAAAAATAGTTAAGATAAATTTCCATATAATAAATATCACACAGTATGTCCTTACTATGCCATGACCAGAACACCTAATGCGCCTAAAACGCCGTGACCATGTATATATATGCAGGGTATAGGCGCTTTGCCTCACAGACAAATCCTTAGGCCATATTTTACTCCTCATCGGATTCTTCTTCAGCAACCTAGAATTTGTAAGCAGGTGTTAACAATAGGGGAATTATGTCACTCACGTTGTCATGGAAGTTCTGTCCATCCGTTGTTGCCACAATTACGCCCGCACGGATACAGAAGTCTCCAAAGTGCTCGCCTTCCTCGCGTTCGGTTGCGTATCGCTTGATTAAAGGCTTTATAATGGCTAGGATCTCGTCTTCCTTAATACTCGACCGATACAACTTGTTCAGACGTTGACCGTGGTAGCCTCCGCCGAGATACATGTTGTAGGCACCAAAAGCTTTGCCAACAAAGGCAACTTCGGCCAACCAAGGGCGGGCACAGCCATTGGGACAGCCAGTCATACGCATGACAATGGAATCTTGCTTTAGGCCATTCTCCTCAAGGGTTCCCTCAAGCTTGGTGATGAGTTCCGGTAGGTAGCGCTCACTCTCAGCCATAGCCAAACCACAAGTTGGGAACGCCACGCAAGCAGAAGAGCTAAGGCGTAAACCAGAGAACTGGACGTTGTCAAGCTTGTATTTCTTGAGAAGCTCCTTCATCTCCGGCAAGTCTTCATCTGCCACGTTGCTAAGGATCAGGTGTTGGTTTCCTGTCAATCTGAACTCGCCCTTGTGGACTTTGGCGACTTCACGCAGGCCGGTCTTCATCTGGAACTCTGCAGTATCCTCGATTCGACCATTCTCGATGAATAAGGTGAAATGGTTCAAGCCGTTCTCATCTCTCTGCCAGCCAAATGTGTCGACATTGCTCTTGAAGTGAAATGGTCGCTCAGGCCCGAAGGGTTTACCCCACATTGCCTCAACCTTGGAGCGGAAAACATCGACGCCTAGATCATCGATAGTGTACTTTAGACGAGCATGCTTACGGTTCTTTCGGTCACCGAAGTCTCTTTGTACAAGCATGATCTTTTCGCAGGCAATGTGGGCTTCCTCAGCCGCAACGTAACCCATCATGCGGCCTGTCTGTGGGTAAGTCTTCTTGTTGTTATGTGTTGCACCCATACCACCACCGGCGAGAACATTGAAGCCAACCAAGTGACCGTCATCTCCCTTTATGGCAATCAAACCAACATCGTGCGCGTAGACATCCGTGTCGTTATGAGGGGGGATAGCAATGGTAATTTTGAATTTCCGGGGTAGGTAGGTTGGGCCGTACAAAGGCTCAAAGTCCTGAACAGCATCGCCGGCGATTTGCGTCTTCTTATTATCATCGTCTGTGAGCCAAATTTCATGGTAGGCAGTGGTAGCAGGGAGTAGGTGATCACTGATCTTCTTGGAACATGCTAGAACTTCCTTGTGGTACTGGGACTGTGTGGGCAGAGAGCTACACATGACATTTCTATTGACATCGCCACAGGCAGCAATAGTAGTCATAAGTGCTCTGTTAATAGCCTGCATAGCGGGCTTGAGCTTTCCCTTGACAACACCGTGGAACTGGAAAGTTTGTCTCGTAGTGAGCTTCATGGTTTCGTTACCGAGACTTGTGCTGATATCATCCATTTGAATCCACTGCTTCGGGGTTGACACACCACCAGGGAGTCGACATCGTATCATGAACGAATAGGCGGGTTCCAATCCTTGGGCTTTTCGCTCATCGCGAATGTCACGGTCATCCTGCATATACGTGCCATGGAACTTAGTCAGCTGCTGATCAGCGGCAGAAATGGCACCAGTCGTGGGGTCATTCAAGCCTTCAACAATAGTTCCTCGGAGGTAGTTGGAGGCTAGTTTGATGTCTTCGTTAGTAATCGGCGGGGGTTCGTCCGGCAGGCCTTCTACATTGGCAACACCTAGTGCCTGCCAGATCTTCGGTTCCCAGTCGGCATAGCCAGTTTGATACCCATCGGGATCTTGATCATCACCAAGACCAACTTCCGCCAGGCTCTTAGCACCGAATGTCGTCAATAACTTATCGAGGTCCTTGGCAGGTTTGTTATAGTAGACCCTATCCTCTTTGCGGGGCCAGTAGTGCTTGTCACCAAGACCAAAGACTGAGTAATTGACAGAGGCAAGATCAAGATCAGTACTATCCTTGATAGCATCCCACAGCGGCTTGCCGTTCTGCGGGAACTCTCCTTGGCCAGCGGTTGACGTAATGAAAATGATGTTTTCCTCAGTCGGTAGATCTTCGGCAGGGTAATCCTCCATTGCCATGACAGTCGTCTTTAGACCTCTTGCGCGACCCCTGGTTCCGAGCCTCTTAGCTAATGATTGTCCGTTTCCGTTGTCCGAAGCAAACAAAATAGTTAAAGGTGCTCCAAATAGACCTTCTAGCAGCTGGTTGTAAGCATCCTTAGCTTTGCGCTTCTGCTGAGCTCTGACTTCAGTTCCAAAATCTTGGGCTAGACTGGCTGTGAAGATTGGCTCTCGTCGCATTAACTGCGTGAGTTGGTTGTCGCGCTCTAAGAACTTCTTAAGCTCATCCTTTATGCGCTCGGAGTCTAATGAGAAATTGGGCTCGCCCTTGCTCTCATTCTCAGGATTCCATCTATAGAGCGGCCAATAGCCCAAGTCTACGGCCTTCTTGGTCTCTTGTAAGACCGTCAAAGGAGAGTCATGCTCGCCAAAATACGGCAAATACGCCAATACAATGGAGGGGCCGTTGAACTTATCAGCTTCAAGCATAGCCTGCAGAACTTGCGTATAAGAGCCGTATACTGCAGTAGATGCAACATATGCACCACCAAAGTTCATAGCATAAAGACCAATATCCTTCTTTCGTCTCTCGGCATCCGCCGCAGCACGTTCAGAGTAAGGAGTCGAGTCGATGATGAGAACATTGACATTTTCGCCCGAGGCTAGGACATGATGAACACCAGAATTACCAAGGTCATATGACCACGCATCAGATCCTACAAGCCACAAAGATTCTTTTCTAAAAAGACCCTTGGTGGAAAGCAGATTGCGAGCGGTAGGAGACCCATCAGTTTCAAGGCGCGCGATGACACCATCCGCAACCTCCCCTGCCTTTTGTGCGTCTTCGGCATTGGCAGCCCATTTTGCCAGCCAGTTGACAGGAGACTCGGTGGTGAAAGAACCTGAGCTTGCTGCCTCCTTAACTTCCTTGACAAATCGCTGACGGCGCTCCTTTCGCGCAAGCAATGAACCGAAGCCAAACTCAGGACTTGCTGCTATGGTAGATGAAATACCTGCGTTCTTCGAGTGAAGAGCATTTGCCACGAAAACCCTCTGGCCGAAGAGTTGATCGAGAATTTTAGTGTATGCCGTCTCTAATTTTGGCTGTTCTAAAGTATTGGTTTGGATACGCTCATGACGTTCCGTCTGGCCTATTTCGAGGTTTTGCAGAGGCTTATCTAAGCTCAAGTTTTGGAAAATCCCCTTGAGTGCCTGACCAATAGTATCCGGGGCTATGTAGCCTAACTGATGACCAACAATGGTATCTACGCCACCTCCCGGGCTGCTCTTAACCGACGTCAAGACATCGATTAGCAATGGCCCCCATTTTGTGGTTTTCCGCGAGACTTGTTCGAGGACAGCGAGACGTTGCACCGACTTTGGAATGATGTCAAGAAGCTTAGCTCCTAACCACGGCCTATATAAGCGAGCTGTGATCATACCAGCCTTTGCGTAAACATCTGTGGGCTTTGCACTATCTAGTGCTTCTGCGAACAACCCGGCGTCGGATCCAAAGACAAAGATGGCCTTCTCGGCTGTAGATGGCCCCGACCACTCGAAAGCATGGTAATCTCTGCCAGTTGAGTCTCGGAGCTGCGTCCAGATTGACACCACATATTGATATATGTCTTCTGATGTAACCTGCGGCGCGGATGGTTCTATCGTGGTCGCTTCTGACATACTCGGCGATACGCTTTCGCTTTGCTGGCTAGACTTCTCAGATACTTCGGAAGAGGCTATTTTCGAGGTGGCACTTAAGATGGCGGATTCAGTCAAGTTGGCGCTGCCTGGCGTGACCTGGGTCTCTGGCCGCACCGAGGCTACAGCTACTCGCCCGTCGTCTGCATAAATACCAGGGCTTGTTACCGAACTAGACTGGTAGCGACGAACATCATCGAGGTTGAGTATCTGGCCCACTAAGCCTGAGTCCTCAGCGGGGATGGACTTATCGAGGCTGGAGGAACTCGGATCAAAGAAATGAATTACGCCCTTGCCTGACCGAATGGCGAGCGCGTGCGCGGTTGTCGCCATATCTTGAGCCTCCTGGAGAGACTCGGACTGGAGAAAAGTCCATCCCGAATTCCGGATAGCAGTGATGGCGGAATAGTCTGGGAACTGGCTGGGTGAGAGCGAGACATGAAGAACCACTGGACAGTTGGCAAGCTTGTAGAGATGGGCGATGGATGGGAGAAGGATGGCGGAAGTGGTAGTCACAGAGGTGAGACGACCTGAACGAGCGGGAGCGAAGACGGAGAGTAGAGGGTCGTTATTATATCTGATAGATTGTATCTGTTGCCAATCAGCTTAAGAGTTTAAGGTTATGGTTGTACTTATGCGGCTCGCAAACTCACTTCCGGAATTGCGCCCTCAGCTTGAGAAACAAGGCCAGGGTCTTTCCTGGCGGCATATCTCTTTAGATGAGAAGAATAGGCAGAATCTTGTCCTTGCGCCGGCTGTACAGAGACAATGACATCACTGGCTAGGTATGCGATCCTAGCCACTATAAAGAGAGGACAGGATCAGTTATACTATCATCAATGAAGGTGTTGATTTACTACGACAGTGTGATGCGCCAGTGATCCGCGGGGTATTTTTCACCACTTTATCCACATACCATGACGATAGGACATAAAGAGCGTGGGGTGTATAACTTACCAGCCTCTTCAGGCGTGCGAATCTGGATATTGTTGCTCGCCATTGTGTTATTGGCAGCAGAAGATGAGTCTGCCCTGCCAAAGAGAAACGACATGGTGAGGGCAATTAAGAAAAAAAAAGAACCGCTTCGCAGCTACGATTAATGAGAAAATCACGGGTCGGCCACCGCCCACTGACGATTGCTAGTAATTTTTACCATGTGGACATGTACGCTGCTGGACGATGGCGACATATGATCCAAACCCCGATTCGGGGCATTTTGGAGACTTGGGGCCGTTGAAAACGCCCCGCTATGGCGGTTAGTCTCATAATAGCGTTTGAATTTTGCGGGAGACAGGGCTCACCATGTAGTTTTGGATTATTTTGCAGGCTGTACCACGATCACGCCATCGCTTGCAGCCTCAACACGCACCAATCACCACTTCCGCTTTGTCAGAGAGCCTCCCGATCGCCTGTGAGCTTTGCCCCAGACACGCCAGGCAAATAAAAGGGACCGGGAGTCGGAGGGGTCGAACAGATTGCATCAGAGCCGCTTCACCCTCGATCTAGCACCCGAGAGCCGCGAGTCAAGGGTATGCTTCAAACATTGTCTTACAAAGCCGGCGGTGCGCTAACGATTGGGGGTTTCGGTATATAATTCCGCTAGACAGATTTACCTATTATGAGGGGGAACGCGTGAGTGGTGGTGTAAAAATGACTCGGCATCGGAGAGGGAAAATCTCGAAGACATGGAACGGAATGGAGGGGTCCTTAGGTACGGAGTAGGTATTGCACCCTGGTAATCTGTAGTACTCTGCCCAATTCCGCCGACAGCCGTAGCAGTTGACTTTCCAGGTAGGTCCTCTGAGTGAGGGACAAGTAGGTACCTATTGTACGCATACATACCTACATAGTAGGTAGTTACATGACCGTAGAGATTATAGACTTATTAAACATGTCATAATCTACGAAATTAATCCAAATTAATGAATAGAACTGTTGAATAAATTTATCCACAAACATACCAGTAACAATAACACAACACAGGGACATTATAGTGCTGCGTACCTGAAGCTTAGGCACTACTTAGCGTAGTAAATATGTTAGCTGACTCATCACTCCCTTACGAGGTTCCCGCGCATCAAGCGTGGACGTCATGCATAGTGCCCCGCGGTCGGTCTTGAACATTGGGGGGTCACCTTCCAGCGTCAGACATCCAGTGAAACAAGCAAAGCTAGAACCAGTCAATTATCTAAACCTCGAAGACCAATTGGTACCTGTATAATGAATATGAATATTTGAAAGCCAATAGTAAACCACAGTAGTTCCTATCTCTGAAATTCATTTGTGTTCATGAACGCGTCTCGGCAGCTTTCATGAAGCTACCTGCCCAGGTTTTTACAGCAGCGCCGCCAATCCCCCTGAGAGCCAGCAGATATCTTGAGGCATTTAGGTGTATCGACCGCTTACTGTCAGCGCGCCGTCAACTGACGACCACCGCCCTCCCGAGTCCCAGCCGCCCTGCGCAACCCCGCATACCACAGCGGCTTCTCCAATCCAACCACCAACACCACCACCAACACCATCGCCGCAAACCCACCCCCCTCACCCGACCTGTCCCGCGACGCACAATGGCAACAAAGGGCGCCGTCGACGCGGACCTCATCGAGGCCGCGAAGCGCGCGGCGTGCCAGCAGGCCGTCAAGGACAACTTCTCGCCGAGCTTCAAGTACGTGGGGATCGGCAGCGGGAGCACGGTGGCGTACGTGGTGGAGGCCATCGCGGCGCTGGGCCCGGCCGTGTCGGCGGGCATGAAGTTCGTGCCCACGGGCGCCGGCTCGACGCGCCTCATCCGCGACGCCGGGCTGGCCGTCCTGCAGGTCCCCGAGCTGCTCGCCGAGGTCGGCTTCGCCGGCCGCCCCGGCGCGAGCCGCCAGCACCTCGACATCTACTTCGACGGCGCCGACGAGGTCGACGCCGAGCTCAACTGCATCAAGGGCGGCGGCGCCTGCCTCTTCCAGGAGAAGGTCGTCTCGCGCCTCTCCAAGAAGTTCATCTGCGTCGCCGACTCGCGCAAGAAGGCGGACCGCCTGCTTAGCAAGTGGGCTTACGTCCCCGTCGAGGTGTCGCCCATAGCTGCCGAGCTTGTGCGCCAGGCTCTCATCGATCTTGGGAGCAAGGACCCTGTCGTCCGGCTCGCCGCGTCTACATCTACCTACCTTATCACCGATAATCATAACTATCTAATCGATGCACCATTCCCGACGCTGCTGTTGAACAGCCAGGCGGAGCTCATCGATCCCGCAAACGGCCTTTGGACACCTGATGTATTGGCAGCCAAGATCCGCGGTATATTAGGCGTTTTAGAGGTAGGGATTTTCTCTGGCCTGACGGGGCCACAGGCCACAGCGGTTGGTCCGGATGTAGAGGGTGTCAAGCCAGTCAAAATCTACTTTGGAAGGGCAGATGGGGGGTTCGAGACTCAGGAATGAGATCCAGCCACTTAGAATCGCAATTAGAACGTTTGGGCTGTTGGTGATAAAAGGGGCGACGACGTGATAGCACAGATATTCCCACCACTTCGCAAATGGCATAGAGCGGATAATACAACTCGTAATATTCAACAATAATCAAATTCGTCTAGCGTATGCATCATGTCCCTGCCGAAAGTTTGCGGTCAAGAAGCAGAGTATTACATATACTAAAAAGGTCATATTGGTAAGCGCTGTCTCTGACCATATCATTCTTCTCTTCGCGTATGCTAGGTAGAACGCGGCCTCGTAATATACAGCATGTTCGTTAATCAGTTCGCTATGCTCTTAATAATTTTGTACGGCTATGTCTGGCCGTTCCAGCCTCTTACGCTAGACAACAGAGTTGCTGTACAGGATAGGGCTACTAGCAAGAGCACCCGTCTTGCTGGGTACTCTGAGTATTTGTCTTGACGTCGATCACTAGGAGTGTATTAGCTTCGGTTGGCTCTGTAGCTTTTTGAGGAATTGCTGGTGCCACGTACTCTGCGAGGAAGCCTGGGCCGCGGCGTCTGTCCCCTCCATACCAGGTAGTGCTTGTGCTATCCTCCTGAAAAGAATCTTCACATTGTGCCCCAACTTTGCGCTTGTCTCCACGAACATCAAATTGTTTTTCTTGGCTTCTTCCTCGCCTTGTTGTGTTGTGACCTCGCGCTTGTCGTTCAAGTCGGTCTTGTTGCCCACAAGCACGATGATCACGTCGTTACCGCGTTCCGCTCGCACATCGTCGATCCATTTCTTAGTGTTTTGAAAGGATTTCGCATCTGCCGTGCCGTGTTAGTCCCGACTAAGAGAGAAATGGAATCGAGTGTATCGGCATACTAGAAATGTCGTAGACCACCACGGCAACACTTGAATCGCGAATATACGAGGGAATCAAACTCCTAAATCTCTCTTGACCGGCGGTATCCCATAATTGTAGACGCACCGTCCTGTCCTCGAGGTACATAGTCTATCCGACAATGATTGTTAGTATTCGCGAGCTTCGGACTCATTATCCCGTATGGTTGCTCCAACTTGCCTTTGAGAGGAAATCAATGCCGATCGTGGCCTGGTACATGTTGTCGAAAGAGTCGTACATGAAGCGCGTTATCAGTGACGTTTTCCCCACTGCCCACTGTTAGCCCCTGACTGCTAATGCCTCTCGCAGACGAACCTGCGCAGCGCAGAGCCGACCGGTTTAGAAGACATACCGCTTTGTTCACCGAGAAATACTAGCCTTGGTAAACAGTTAGCAGGCCAATTATCACCCAGCCATGACAGTGCGCGCCTACTTGAACTTCTTAAGCGGGTTGTTGTAACCGCCTGCTCCGCCGGTTTGAGCCATCTTCGGTACTGGTGTGGTCGGCAAGACCTGATGGCGAGCGTAGTTCAAAGGTAGACTCGAAGAATCGGTTTGCCTCGGTAGCGGGACGAATGCGTTGGTTGGTATGAAGAACAATGGGTGGTGTCACGGGAAAGGGGGTCAGGTCTGTCTATCGTTCGTTGTTCAAAAGGCAGTGCTTCGGCCTTTATTAAGTACAGTACACCGGTAAGCGGGCCACTGAGGTGCTTTGGAAGGAAAAGCAGAAGCTTGATGGATTGATATAGTAAAGTTAGAGGAGAGGTGTCTGAATAAAGCGCCTGTTAAAGTAACTTCTTACTGTTCAAAAGTAGGTGAACTAAGTATTTGGCACATGCAACCAATATCTACCTAAGTTACTAAGTGCTGTAAATGGGAGATGCATTTAATAGGAGTGGGCCTACCACGTACCTACCTAGGTAGATTACATGTAGGTACCTAGGTAGGTTAGGTTAGGGAGCTGCCTGCACCTGAGAGCTGGATCCGATTGAACAACTCAAGTATACAACGCCTAATTAGGTACGTCAATACCTACCGTAAATGCAAGATGACCAATTGAAGGTATCAATTTTCGAGGTAAAACGGATTTGTTTACTTAGAGAGCTTTATACGTTAATTTATAATAATTAATCGAACTATACGCATATAATGCCGTTAGATCTTTATAGAGGTATGCTGAATAATGCAATCAAAAACATTTTTCATTGGTACTACTAAGAGGTAGTCATCAGATAGGTTTTATTATAGCTAATGTTATGCCAGTCAAGTTTAAAAGTTTTCGATGTAATGACTTCTTTATAATGAGCGTTCCAAGGTAAATGTGCGATAGCTGAGATAGCTATCTGTTAGAATACCTAAGTACGGGTAGTGAATTACTCTGGCGGCATGGGACCGAGCGCGACTTGCCGCCACCGATGAACCGTGGAAGCTCGTTGCAGCCACAGCCGTAGGTCATGGACGTTGATGATTGCGATTACTAACGTATAGAAAACGGAATTAGAGCCTACCGGTAAAGATCTCTTTTCAACTTTCTCTGCCACCGCTTACAGCGCGAGGCCAACGGCGGCTAGAGAAAAGAGGTAGCTTTTTACAAGTCTCGTGGTTAAATCAAGGCAGAGAGAACGGCTTGCTATAAAGTTCGACAACGGGCTGCAAAAACAGATAAAAGAAGACAAGAACGCGAGGCCTAAATTAAGATAGCTCGCTCGTGCTTTCCTACGAGAAAATGCGTAGATCGCTGATATACGAGCATTAGCAACTCTGCCGCCCCTCCTTTCCTACCTAGCCAACAAGTCTAGCTACGCCGTTGTAAGAGCCGGAGGCGAAGGGGGGGGGTTTAGGTTGAAGCTATTTGCTAAGATGCATATCGGAATTGAAGCCCTCAATTATAGGTGTGAGAACACACATAGAAAAAATTTCCTTTGTAATGAAAACTTTCTATTATATTTAATAAAGAAAATCTACACATAATTGGGATCGTAAGACTTATTAGGTAGGTATGCCCACGTACTACATTTTCGCTGTATAAGTTACTACATATGTAGGTTAGGTCGGTGTCTGATAAGATACCCCGGAATAATACATTTCTTATTGGACAGATTATATATATTGCTCCACTTCCATCTTGCATGCTCCATATCCTAGAAAATTTCAGTGCTAAATCTACGCCCCACCAAGCTGTCTGCAACAATCTTAGACTGTTGGTCATACCGGTACAATTCAAAGCAATTAGTTGAAAAGGAGTGTTGTTCGGCTTCTCATTCCTTTCGAGTACACAACAGTCTTTCAAAATGCCGGCAATACACCCGCGAACAGCCTCGACGGAGGCGCCTGCGACCTACAAGCAACCGTCGAGGAAAGGCAAGAAGGCTTGGAGGAAAAATGTCGACATCACTGAAGTGACTAAAGGTCTTGATGAGTTAAACGAGGAGTTGATTAGGGGGTTGGTGCTCCGCTATCCTGTTCTTCACTTGGAAGTGAAAGGAACTAACGGGGAAATATAGTGGTGTCATAGCTGAACGGCCCTCCGACGAGCTCTTCACCCTCGATACCGTCGGTGACGCGTCGATACCTAAGAAATTCCCTAAACATACTTCAAAACCGCTAAAGGCAGATGAGATTATTGCCGCTCGTAATTCGGTTATTCCAGCTGTCTCTATGCGGAAACGGCCTGGGGACAAGGCATCCGATGGAATTATACCCACCAAGCGAGCAAGGCGGGAATACGTCACAGTCAAGGAGCTCTCACGCTTGCGTAAAGTTGCGGATGGTCACCATGAGTCAACAGTAGAAATTACAGATGCCTCATACGACCCATGGACTATTGTGCCAGAGCCAACCACATTAGACGTTGTGAAGGATACGCGAGATGAAAAGAAGAAGCCCCCGAAGTCTCTCCCACAGAAGCCTATATCTCTCCTCGCAAATGGCAAAACGATACCCGCAGTACCAAAACCCGCGGGTGGTTACAGTTACAACCCTAAGTTTGAGGATTACGAGGCTCGGTATACTGAGGAGTGCAGTAAGGCGCTCGAATCGGAGAAGAAGCGTATAGGCGAAGAGGAAGCAGAAAGAGTCAAAGCTGAAGCCGCTGCTCGGTCGGCAGCCGAAGCGGAAGCAGCCGAAGCTCGAGCAGAGCTTTCTGAGTGGGACGAAGACTCAGAGTGGGAGGGATTCCAGAGTGGGGGCGAAGAATTACGCCAAACGGTCAAGAAGCAAAAGCGCAAAACGAAGGCCGATAGGAACAGAATCCAGAGACGCAAGGACGAGGAGCGGCGTCTTAAGCATGAAGCTAAGACGAAGCTCCGTAAGGGACAGTTAGAACAGATCAAGCAGATCGCCCGGGAGGTAGCGGAGCGTGACCAGGCGCTCGCACTTGCTAGAGCCGAAGAGAGCGACAGTAGTATGGCCAGCAATGATGAAGTGCTCAGGCGAAAGCAGCTTGGGAAACTGAAGCTACCCGAAAAGGATCTAGAGATGGTACTTCCTGACGAGTTGCAAGATTCATTGCGGCTATTGAAACCGGAAGGGAATCTACTCAAAGACCGTTATCGGAGCTTGCTAGTCAGGGGCAGGATGGAGAGCCGAAGAAAAATACCTTTCAAGAAACAAGCCAGGACAACGGTCACGGAGAAGTGGTCATACAAGGACTTCACCATCTAGCCTATCTAGTCGAGCTAATACAGGTAGATCCGGGACAGAAAATAGTACCATATATCCAGCCATTAATCTACGCAGTATCACGTGCTTGTTTTTGCATGCTTATACCCGGAGCTATTGCCCAACGGCCAGGACGTGATCCCAACCGGCCGACATAAAGCCGGATGTGCTAGGTAAAATCGACTCTGGTAAGTTTCCAGGTCTACTCTGTATGTACAGTATGTATGTACGTGGCGGAACTCCCGGCGAAAAAAATCTGACATACATATTCTGAAGGTGAATAATGAATAGCGTACGTACCTAGGTAGGTATTCCATTTGCCACCGACTGGATTGAGGCAACGTTGAATGAAACGCGAAATCACGACAGCTTAAAAAAAGATGGAGGATTCCTTTTCAATGGTGCACTTCTTGAATACTCAAAGCCTACCCAGAAAGAGGACGGATATGGTATCTTGACTTTTACGTATAAAGGTACCAACCAATCCAAAGACGAGGCGGAACTTCTAGGTCGCATACTAGCTGCTAGCACATCCAGTGGAACTCAGTGATGTCATTTGGTTACTTACATGATGTGCCCCGTACCTTTCTATAGCGCACCCGAGACAGCTATTTAGATAAGGGATCCGAAACACAGCAGGTAAGTCTATTACCTCTCTTCTCCCTAGTTGGTATTCTCATGATGCCCGACTTTAGTAATCGACTAAAACATATCCCTAGCTTGAGAATAACCTGCCCCAACCTCACCAACCGAAGTCACTCGCTTGCGATCTTGCGATTTGACGATCGGACCTGCAAAGAGAGCGCGAGGGCGCGAGGAGCGAGCAACGCGAGCGACTATGCCAACACAACCAGGCGCTGTTGTAGGCCTGGTCCTCCAGGTCGCTGGAACAACAAGCCGTCCCAGTGCTTCCAAAGGCGCATTGGCACTCGCATCCGCCTCCCTCAGAACATTTCCCAAGCCTAACATTTCGCACAACCGCCATTTCGGAAGCTTATTGCGCCCACCGTCACCCATCTACCGCCTCAAACACCGACGGGAGCAATTGCGGTTCCCTCTAACTCAATTCACTCGCGCCTTTTCTGGCCGACCTCTCCCCCAGCGACGATCCGCCTTTCTCAACTTCGCCTACCGTAGTGCCGCAATCCTCGGTACTGGGGTTGGGTTTGTTTCTGCGCTATTTGTAGCGTTCTTCTTGTACGACTCAACTACGTACAAAGAGTCTGTGACCTTCGGCGACTGTCATGTGTCTGAAGCAGCCCTAAACCCGCCGCGAGGAGGCCCAAAGTACTTACCTATCATCGAGGCCTTTCTCGACGACGACGAGAGCGAGCAGGCCCAGGAGAAGAAACACAAGCCACGGCTAGTCATATTAGGCAGCGGCTGGGGAAGTGTTGCTCTTCTAAAGCAGCTCAATCCAGATGACTACCATGTTACTGTCATCAGTCCGAAGAACTACTTTCTATTTACGCCTATGCTGCCTTCCGCCACTGTTGGCACGTTGGAATTCCGAAGTCTGGTTGAGCCAATACGAAGGGTCTTGTCTCGAGTCCATGGCCACTACCTTCGGGGTACCGCCGAAGATGTCGAATTCTCTCACAAGCTAGTCGAAGTCTCGCAGATTGATTCCCAAGGGAAAGAGGTCCGATTTTATGTTCCCTATGACAAACTAGTCATTGGGGTAGGATCCATCACCAACCCCCATGGCGTCAAAGGTCTGGAGAACTGCCACTTTTTGAAAGACATCAACGATGCCAGAAGGATTCGGAACCAGGTTATGAGGAACGTAGAACTAGCTTGCCTGCCTACCACTACGGATGCTGAACGCAGACGCTTGCTCTCGTTTGTGGTGAGCGGCGGTGGTCCCACTGGTGTTGAGTTTGCTGCTGAACTTTTCGATCTCTTGAACGAGGATTTGACTAAGAGTTTCCCTCGGCTGCTACGAAACGAAATTTCGGTTCACATCATCCAGAGCCGCTCCCACATTCTAAACACGTATGACGAAGCACTTTCAAAGTACGCTGAAGAGCGCTTCGCGCGGGATCAAGTAGAGATTCTTACAAACTCTCGAGTCAAAGAAGTTAAAGCCGACAGAATCATTTTCACACAGAAAGCCGAGGACGGTTCAGTGGTCACAAAGGAGCTCCCGATGGGCTTCTGTTTGTGGTCTACCGGTGTAGCACAGGCGGAACTCTGCCAGCGTATTGCTGCAGAGCTTGGTCCTACCCAAAATAATCGGCACGCCCTAGAGACAGATACTCATCTTCGACTGAACGGAACACCTCTTGGAGATGTGTACGCTATTGGGGATTGCGCAACAGTGCAGAACAACAGCGCAGACAACATTATATCGTTTCTTCGGGGGCTTGCTTTCAAGCACGGCAAGGATCCGGAAACGCTCGAACTCAGTTTTAGCGAGTGGCGCAACGTAGCGAACGCCGTCAAGCGGAAATTCCCACAGGCTGTATCCCATCTTAGGCGGCTTGACAAACTCTTTGAAGCATTCGACAAGGATCAGTCCGGCACTTTAGACTTCGGCGAGCTCCGGGAGTTACTGAAGCAGATAGATAGCAAGCTGACTTCGCTCCCGGCCACTGCCCAGCGTGCAAACCAGCAGGGAGTTTATCTTGGTCACAAATTCAACAAGTTAGCTCAGTGTGCGCCTGGGTTGACCAGAAATGATATTAGAGACGGCGATGTGGACGCGGCTTGCTACAAAGCTTTCGAATACCACCACCTAGGCAGTCTAGCGTACATCGGAAACTCAGCTATCTTCGATCTTGGTAACGGGTGGGGGTTTACAGGTGGTGTCTGGGCTGTGTATGCATGGAGAAGCGCATATTTTGCTCAGAGCGTCGGCCTGAGGACGAAATTCCTCATGATGATGGACTGGCTGAAGAGAGGTCTTTTTGGAAGAGGTAAGTGCAATTTACTCTCGATATTCAAGAATTCATCACTAACTATTTGACACCAGACCTAGTAAGCCTCTAGACTAAGAATAAACCAAGAATCAGTTCTTGCAGCGCTAGAACTCGCATAAAGAAGCATAATTGTATAGCAACAGCGGGGTTAGACATGTGATATATCTAGATGCTAAAAATATTTAATAGTGTTAAGATAATCTGACTACTTCTTAATAGGTTGAGGCAATCATTATCTTGTCCTGCTTGGAGGCATTTGGCGGTCACCTCACATTGGACTAGAGAGCTCTCTTCTAATCCGGTCGGAAATAAATATAATTTCGCTTTTCTGCTGACCTGTCTTGTCGGATGATATCGCGTTTGTTTTATTGTACGCACCTAGCCCAGGCTCTGTTATATGACTCTTGTTATAACTAACTAAGATGTCCGTCGACACTAAGCTTTGTTTCCCTAGTTAAACACGCAAGCGTAACTAAACGTATGTTGACAATATGTGTACAGCAAAGAGGCTTCCGTAGCCTATTGCAGGAACAGCAATAACATACCTAGCAAATACAAATCAGAAGAATATCATATCGTCCTTCTTCCAGCCCATCTTGGTGAAAATCGAAAGCACGCTCTCTTCAAGAGGCTTCGGCCCACACACGAGAACCATCTCTCCCCCATCTGTGCTCGTGCAAGGCCCCACCTCCCTAGCGACGAGGTCCCCATCAATGCGTCCTCGCGCGCCCGTCCACGCGGGGCCGGGCCGGCTCAGGACGTAGCGCAGGCGACACCGGTGCCCGTTGCCGACCAGCATGGCGTCCAGCTCGGCGCGGCACAAGATGTCGGCCTCAGCGCGGTTCCCGTCGAGCACGACGCACGCGGTCGGGTCCGCGGGGTCCGCCAGCACGGCGCGGAGCACGGCGAGCATAGGCGTGACGCCCGAGCCGCCGCATACCATGACGAAGCGCCGGACGGCCCGCTGCCGCTGCTGGCCGGCCACGGCGCAGCGCCCGCGCCCGAGGTACGTGAACCGCCCGTGCGGGCCCTTGAAGTCCGCGGCGGCGCCGAGCGGCAGCGCCGCGAGGGCCTGCGTCATGCGCCCGTGCGCATACACCTTGACGAGCAGGTCGAGCGTGCCGCGCGCCGAGACCGCGGAGATGGGGGTGTAGGCGCGCAGGATGGCCTCGCGAGTTACGGGGTCGCGCAGACGGAGGGTCAGGTGCTGGCCGGCGGGTAGGCCGATGGTTTGGGCGGCGTGCTCGAGGGCGAAGGTGAAGATGGTCGTGTCGGGGGACGCGCGCGTCTTGGCGGACAGCACGGCCTGCGTCCACGCCTTTGGCTGCAGGAAGACCGCCCTCGCCGGCGCCCCTTCTTCGCGCGGCGCCTCGCCGGCTGCCAGCAGGGCTTGGCTTGTTTTGTCGAGCGTGCCTATGTGGTAGGCGGCTAGCATTGCTTTGGCATTCTCGCTGTCTGTGGGTTTGCTTTTGTGAGCGGCTGGGGAGGTAGCGGTTTAGGGGCTTGTTGCGGTGCTTGGTGGCGGGATGGAATGGGATCACTTACGGATTGCGAGGAACTCTTCGCTGGCGTCTTGTCCCGCTGCCCCTGTTATCGAGGTTGGTCCCCCTGGATGCCCTTCCAGGAATCCCGTCCCATCGTAAACTTCCCGGTTGACCACGAACCAAGGCTCAGTCTCGCTGTCATGGCCTTTGAGCTCTTCTAGTGTAATTGTCCTGTTCACTTTATCGTTGGTCATGCATATTTCTTTAGCTGGTTTACTAGGCTCGGCGACCTCTACCTCTCCGCCTAGCTGCTCACCCCAGTAGCCGTTCGTTAGATTTCCTCCAGCCTTCTTGACCCTCTCCATCCAGCCGCCGGGCATCAGTGCTGGCTGAGTTGGATGTTCGAATCTCAGCTTGTGGTCTTCTTTATGTATGACAACCCTGAACCATGGGTTGTTCATCATACCAAGTACGCTCCAGTACATGTCCCGCGGCTGGACCATCATGGCCTCATCCATTGCTCGCACCATAATATCATCTGCTACCTGTAGCTGGGATGTTAGGACGCTCAAGTCCCAGAAACACCAGCAAAAGGAGCTCTCCCTCCAGGAAATATCTACTCGGCCACCAAAGAGAGTTTCTCCTTCAGGGGCGAGACGATATTGGTCCTCAGGATATGATATATTGGCAAGCGCCCAAGTCTTACCCTTATCCAGAGTAATCTCAACCCTAGTGATTCTCTTACCACCTCCAGCATATGCGTAACCACGGACTTTGTAGGTGTGCTCTGGCCCTTGTAGGAGCAGCTCCTCGTTGTGAGCTGGGTAGCACGTTGCACTGTTCGTGTTAAGATCATAAATAGCGTATCGCTCATTCTTCCAGACATCAGGTAGGTCAGCACTCATCTCGGGGTCGATCATTGTTGGCAGGACCCTGTTGTCATAGATGTGGTACCAGTTGTCGCTTGGCTCCTTTGTAATTATGATTCTCTTCAGCCATTTGACACTGCGGCCGCCAATTTGCCCCGGGATCACGACACGCAGGGGTTTGCCGTGATCTGGAGGGAGTGCCTCGCCGTTCATCTTGTGGGCGAGCATTACTCCGCGCTCACCGTCCATCGCCCAACTCAACTTGATAGATGTACCGTAGTATCCATTAGGGAGTTTGTCGGCCCCTTCAAAACATACATACCTCGCACCACGTCGAGGCATGGCAGCTCTGATCAAGTCACAAATCGCCACGCCAGTCCATAGAGCGGTAGATACTCCTGCAGCTCCCCATGAAAACCCCTTTGTTTTCCGTACTATATTCTGCTCTTTCCGCCTGTTCCCGGCACAGACGAGAGTTATGGGATATGTGACTTGTTCATACTCCTGAAGAAGCTGGGTCAGGCTCATGCGAATAGGTTTATCCACCATACCTTCTATCGTGAAGTCCCACTCCATGATCTCCGAATCTTCCACTTTGGGCACGGCTCCATGATTACGGACATAATGAAGATCCTTCGTTGTTAGGAATCCTTGGTCGTAGAGATCGCTGAGTGGTGCCTCGACGTTGAAGGGGTGGATCCCAGTAAGACGAATCAGCCGAGGGTCACGTACGACATGATTGTCAGGGGTCTTGAGATCTTCTGTGAGTATAGTGTTGTCGGGTTCGTATTTAGGAGGTAAAGGGTAAAGTGAGAAGTTCTCGACACGCGGTTTACTACGATTGGGTCTCGAATCACTTGGTTCCGAGCTTGAATCCGTCGATTCTCCGTCGGTGTCTGGTGGGGAGGGAGGGAAGGCTTTGTTTTCGTGCTCAGAAGGGTGAGCCTTAGTTGAAGAGCTTGAGGAGCCTTGGCTAGAAGCCTCCATTACGTACAAAGCACCACTAGCGAGGGATAACATAGAGTGCTATGGAAGACTGAGCGTTCAATATAGCATCAAATTCGTAAGAGACAATGGACCGTCATATTTAGTAAATAGGCTGGTAACAACTAGATTGGAGAGAAATCCCGTGGAGAGCATTGGTTTTTCTTCTTAAAAATAATACAAATAAGAGGAGCGGCTAGCTAGGGGACCTGACGATAAATAGCTTGAGATGTAGACATCTCCGGTGCGCATGTTTGCTTGATCCCCAGCAAGGGGTGAGAGCCGATGACCAGAAACCGATGAAGACTTACTTAGATCCGTTCAGTTGTTTCTAAACGGCATTTCCCGGAGATACTAAAACCTTCGAATGACCCATGCTGTTGCCAATGCGAGAGGAGTGGCGCAATGACTGCTTTTCACCCAGCATCTCTAATGCGACGATCCGAGCCAAGCGGCACAGATGTATAGTGCGTGCCAAGTATGACCGCAAGCCACACCGAGCGATGAAGCTTGAAGCGACTTATTAGAGGGAAAAGAATGCTGCAGGGCCCAGCGTTCAAACGAGTATCCCCGCGGACATGTTCTCTTATCACACCGATTTGCTACGGACAACATTATACTACATCGTGGCATGTTAGTGAATCATTACTAATGATAAGCATGACTGATGAGCGGAGATGTGAGAATTGGTAGCACATACCCATCCATCTAGGCATCTTATTAGCCCTAATAAGAAAAAGAGGGAGGGTCTTGCCGGTCCCATTGTCGGGAGTTTGAAGCTCCTGGACCTAGCTACCTAGCACGATTTTGTGATGGAGTTGGAATAACTACCTAGGTAGTCACCTATACCTATCTAGACCTAGAGGTGGAGATAAGAAATGGAGGCATCTGATTTGTCCTAAACAGGGAATTACCTAGAACAGGTGAGACAGACACATCTGACGAGATCATCATATAGAGGTCCCTAGCCTAAGTAGATAGTGTAAGTCGTCGACAACTACCTTCGACTCTAGAGTACTCTGTACAGCTTTATGTAGCTTACAAGAGACACTGGCCCACGCACGTGCAAGCAACTGCTATCAAAGCTTTGTTACTTCCATGTCTTTCCCAATTATGTAGACAGCGAAGATCAACACGTGGTGCGCAAGGGAGATATCTGGTGAGATCAAGTTAGTATGATATGATTTCAACTCGGCGACGAGGGCCCCTAGCTCAAACTTATGCGCAATGGGAGTTGCGTATGCGGAGTGCTGTCAGCGTTGCATTTCATCCGGATGCTAAGCATAAGCCAAGTAGAACTAAAAGGGAAGAAGAGCATGGTTTATGAGACGATGTCAGTTTGGTGGAGGGGAGAGCAGTTGAGTTTGAGCTCTGTGCTTGTACACTGCAGAGAGCACCTAATTCTGTGCCATATTGCCGAACCTAAGCTACCATAACTTATCTCGGTTACTAACAAGGCAGCCAATCGTGTCAAAAAGACGCGGCTTTTTGTTTTAGCCGAGTGAATGGTAGTTGGGGGTGTTTGGCAACCATCATCGTGGTGACTAGAGTGCGGCGACAATATGAGACTTCGTCAAACTAATAGCCAATTTTGAAGGTATTTATGTCCTCGGTAGTGATAGGTAGCATTTCATGTTTTATATAGGTAAGCATAGGATATCAAGTGTGTACTAATGGACTAGAGTTAAGAGTATCTAGAATGGGGAGAAAAGAAGACGGAAAAATGAGGTTAAAACAAAATGGTGTAGGAGTGGAGTGTGATGATTATTAGGTAGGCACCTATAGCGTATCTAGAGCTCGTGTTAGGTACCTGTAAGTGCCTACAAGTTGTAGCTGGGATCATTATATAGTAAGTAGGTCCGCATGAGGTGCTGCCTAGGCAGTGTGTTAAATGCTGTGAGGCTGAGGAATTCAAGGTTTAGGAACATACCTAAATGCTATTATATACTCCATACCTAGATACCTTAGTAGGTAAGTATGTATGTAACAGGCAGTAAGTTACCTGAATTATGGCCAATACATTACCTGGTATCAGTAACCCTTTGAGTGTTACATACATGTACCTACATATGGCATGTATACTGTTACTGCCCTACATATGTACATAGGTGACTCAAAGGACGCTGCTGATAACCCCGCACTCTTCTAAGGTTTCTACTTAGATAGCTATTTCCCTCTAAACACAGCGAACACAGCGAGGTAACCACTGCAAACCTTGCATTGCGGATTTTGAATAGGTGGGGCAATAACCTCCAATAGCCGATTTTAATTGGGCAGAGAGCTAGTGCCATGCAGGTAGTGAATGAACTCTAATGAATGCCCTGCAGTACCTACTGCAGATTGCTGGAAGGCTACTAGAAGACTGCTGGAGGATTGGCCTCGACTACATCATCAGTTCACGCAATCTCAACACACGCATCCCTCTTGTGGCTGATTTTGTTTCGTCGCTATCAATTCCGACCAACGAGCAATTACGCCCACGACGTGCACGACATCTCATAGTCACCTAGCCGCACGACTACGACCGATTGTATCCTGCGACCTGCCTGCCTTGGTCTCTGTATCAGGGCAGAGTCCTCCACCTCCCTACCCATGCCGGCCGAGGCTGATACTCCGTATCACTTCCACTACCTGGGACGCTTTATCCCTTAGCCTTAGCAGTGGTCGCCGAAATAGTTTTGCGAATGTAGCTGCTGGCCTATTCTACTAAACTTCTACCACGAGCTGTCCGCAATGGACCGCTCACGAAAACGTCAGTGATGCTCATGGCCCGGCGCATCTTCGTGCTTTGCACTAACGTCCCTTTTAGGAGAGCTGCTGGCTCTTAACCAGCGTGCATGGAACGGGGAGCTAGGTTTGTGGAATTGCCATTAGGCTAGATCTGCTAAGATACTGACAGTGCGACAGACATATTCTCTCTCGGTCCTGCGTTAGATTCTTCGCTCAAAAAGAATACTGCCTTCATCAAGCGATTGCGCACCGCCGTATCCTCTGCCACCCAGAGCACCTTCCTACAAGAGATTCGGACTCTGAGTCTTACTAAATACCTCTCCGAAGTCGTCTCGGCGTGCTATGAGGGCCTGTGCAAGCTCAAGACACCCGGCGAGATCGATGCTGCTGTCGAGATCGTTAGTGCACTACACCAGCGCTTCGGCCCCGCCGAATTCACGGAATACCTTGGATGGCTTCTTGGCAAAGGAATGGCAACACCAGACAAAAGCCTTCTGAAGGCTCTGGCACCTGAAGTGCGTGAAAAGGAAGAGAAGGACCGTCTAATTCGTCAACGAGCCCTGCTGCGAACGATTACCGAGCTTTGGCTAGTTGGTGTTCTTCGAACCCTCGATGATGTAAAGCCTGACGATGCGACTCGCGGTATTAATGGGAAAAACGCCGAACTCAAAATCAAGGCGGCGAGCTCCACGAAGGGTGGTGGTGCGGAACCATTTCCCCTCGAGGTTCTCAAGGATCTGCTCGGACACGATAGAGAACATGTGAATCTGCCTCTCTTGGTCATCTTTGTGAAGTCATTTAGCTGGGATGTCTTGGGCGTCAAACCAGCCGGTGCGGAGGGCCGCAAGACGGTTGAGGCTGACGGCATCGCTAAACCTGTTGATAGTAGTGCCGACCGAGACGTGGAGTCCGATGTAATTGACCCCGATGATCCTCCATTTGCTAGTCTAGAGATGCAAGAACGTTTCAACAATATTCTTAAGAGGTACTTTGAGGATGTAAAGGCGCACCTGGTGCGGGATCAGAAGCACATAATCGCTCAGAAGGGACGGAATTCAGAGGCCTACGTTAAGTCTGGCGAAGTGTTTGAGGACCGCCAGGCTAATTTCGAGAAACAACTTAAAGCCCAAGAGCGTTTGGCTTCCAATGCCCAAGTTATTGCGGATGTCCTGAATGCAGAAATGCCCGATCTGAAGGAAGCTGGGGATGGGTTTTCTAGTGCGAATGGCTCGATCGGCCTGGTTAAGACTGGAGAATATCTTAGGGGCCAGAGCGAAGGTGCGGGCATTTGGGAAGATGAAGATGAGCGTCGCTTTTACGAGAATCTAGTCGACCTGAAAGGCAAAGTACCTGGTATACTTTTAGAAGATGGCAAGAAGAAAAAGACAGACGCAGACGAAGCAGTCGGTAAGAGGATTGACTCTACGGACGTCGCAGATAACACCAAGACTGCTGAAGTGAACGACGACCAATCGACGGCCATCGCAAACAAGACCATCGGTGCGCAAGTCGATGTTCTCTTGACTACGCTACCAGATCTTACGAGCAAAGATGCGACAGACCAGACAGCTATTAAGTTCTGTTTTCTAAATTCCAAGGCATCTCGAAATCGACTGATCAAGGGGTTGACCGAAGTCCCTAAAGGCCGGACAGACCTTTTGCCCTACTGGTCACGTCTGATCGCCACTTTGGGTAGATACATGGCCGATATCCCTAAAGGTATTGTCGACTACCTAGATACTGAATTTCGAAGCCTCCAACGACGAAAAGAGAAAGACTTCCTCGGGCAAGTTCGGCTGAGCAATATCAGATACCTGGCCGAGCTGACCAAGTTCGGTATCGTGCCCGAACATGTCGTCTTTCATTGCTTGAAAGTCAGCCTTGATGACTTCTCTCGGATGAATATCGAGATCATCTGTAATCTCCTCGAGAATTGCGGAAGATATCTCCTGCGTAACGCCGATACTTCACCCCGTATGACCACTTTCCTAGAGACACTTCAACGTAAGAAGTCTGTTCAACACATTGGGCAGCCGGAACGCATGCTCATCGAAAACGCTATCTACTACGTCGATCCCCCCGAGAGAGCATCCATACAACAAAAAGAGCGAACTCCTACTGAACTATTCATTCGCAAACTCATCTATGTGGATATGACGAAGAGAAATTACACAAAGATTTTGAAGCAGATCCGGCGCCTTCACTGGGAAGAGCCCGACGTATGTGAACATTATCTTCTAAAGCGCTTAAGATTAATTATCACTGACATGAAAAATATAGGTAGTAGCTATTCTCGCGAAGATTTTCACGAGGCCCGCCAAGGTTAAGTACGGCAGCATCCATATTCTCGCGATCCTTCTTAGTGCTATATACCGATACCACCCGAGTTTTGCACTCACCGTCATCGATAATGTTCTTGACGCTGTGACATTTGGACTAGAGCAAAACGAGTTCAGGTTCAATCAAAGACGTATCGCCGAAATCAAGTATCTCGGTGAACTCTACAATTACAGGATGCTAGAGCACCCTGTAATATTCGATGTCATGTACAGGATCTTGGCCTTTGGCCACGGTAAGTTTATTCATGTCAGCAAGTGAATGATGTACTAATGTAAAGCAGGTGGGCCACCTATTCCAGGTCGACTGAATCCTTTTGATATGCCTGACGACTTCTTCCGTATTCGGCTTGTTGCGACAATGCTCGAAACGTGCGGCATGTTCTTCAACCGGGGCGCTGCAGGCAAAAAGCTCGAATACTTCCTTTCATTCCTGCAGGTTCGTTTATCTTAGGACAGTGTCGAGGATATGTTTTAACAAGTCGCAGTACTACATACACACGAAACATCCCCTACCAATGGACATAGAATTCGTTGTCCAAGATACTTTCGTTCTTACAAGACCGCAGTGGAAGCTAGCTACTAATCTAGAAGAAGCAGCGAAGGCGTTCCACTTAGCAATCGCACAAGATCAAAAAAGTTCTGGCATTGACAAAGCAACAGACCAAGACGACGTCTCTGTCCGCTCATCTTCGGACGATGACGGGATAGAAGGTGATGGTGAACTTGGTGATCCCGAAGCTGAGAGTGACCGAGAATCAGAACTTGGTGATGATGAAGATGGTGAGGCTGATGATGACGGCGAAGTAAGTTTTCCTTGCAGCTGTGTTGCCTAAATCCGGCTTGTCTAACCGTCATAGTACCCTGAGGACCACCATGGCCACTCTCAATCTACTAGAGACTCGGATTCGGAGGAAGAAGCAATCGTGGTAACGAAAAAGGCTGAAGAGTTTGACCCGGAGGCTGAAGCCGAATTTGACCGTGAGTTCGCAAAAATGATGTCTGAGAGCTTAGAGTCCCGGAAGTTCGACCGCAAACCATTATTCGATGTACCGCTACCTCTTCGCTCGAAAGCCCGCGACCCTTCTACCACTGCAGACCTAGAAGAGCAGAATAGGGATGGTGATGGTGCTAGTACGATGGCCTTCTCCCTCCTTACAAAGAAAGGCAATAGGCAGCAGGTTAGTATTGTATAAATACTTTTATTGACTACTACTTACTAATGATTGCAGACCCGCAACGTGGTGCTCCCCTCCGATTCAAATTTTGCAGTCGCAATGAAGAACCAGCAGCAGGCTGAGCGTGAAGAACAACAGCGCATCAAGAACCTAGTTCTCAATTATGATCTTCGTGAGAATGAAGACTTAGATGGTGATACTCTCCTGTCGCCCCTTAGACCCAACCCAAATATTCACAGATCAAATGATTCAGGCCACGATAAACCTCCTTCCTATCACACCAACCGTGGTGAAAAACTCAACAGAGACCGTGGTGGACAACGGATTCGCAGACTTCAATTAAGTGATGTCGACTGGTATGGATACACCCACAGAAATAATCTCAAAAGCAATGGTTCAATGCAGCATGGCTCTAAAGTGAAGGCCGTGTCAGTTGACGATTCGTGCGGCGACAAAGAATCTGTCTTGAGCCCATCAAAGCCAAGAATGCCAGACAAGCGTCCAAAGCATACAGATTCTCTAAGCTGACCACGCAGTCAGCCCCGCAGTATCAAATGCTGGACACCCTAGATTGCAAGACACGAGCTGACACATACACTCTTCGCGTCACCTAGGACCTGAGGAATAATATATTGGTAGTTGAGGAACATACGAAACTTCACAAGTCGACTCGGACAGACACGGGTATTGCATGAGACGTTTTATGCACACTCGGCACTCACATCTATTGAACACCGAGTCCTTCCGACTTAGGACGGTAGATGTGCTGGGCCGTCGTGAAGGCTATGGAACAGCCACTCATGACAACAGGTCGCCGAGGCTCTGTCACAGGCGTGCACATATTGCATCGCATTTCTTATGACATCTACATTCGATGTGAAGCTAGAAAGTCTTCGGAGACCAACACATCTCGGCGGCTTTGTAAAACAGTCTCTACCAACCTATCGAAAGGCAGTAGAGGTGAGCAGATGCTGAGTCGTTTTGATGAAAACATTATGCCTAGAGTCGCAGCGATGGAAATTGAATTCTGGAGGGGTTAGGAGAGATGGGATGGCTGAGAGGTTACCAGATCTGCGCAAGCAGCTACATTACCTACAACTTGCAGGGTCAGATTCGTTGACATGGGATTAGATTGCACAACCAAATAAGTACTGACCGCGCAGCGGTTAGTTCATTCGGTGTAGTTAAGGATTATTTACGGCTTATGGCCTTGGTCAAGTCAATGCGTTGCCTTCCACCTCAGATCAAGCCGTTAGCTAGGAAATCATTCATTTATGACCTAAGTTAGTAATATGATAGGTGATGAAACATCGTGACGACACGACTTTCTTTCCAATAGTTTCATAGGGTAAGCTTAATGATTATTCCGACACAGATGCAATGAAACCACCTACCTCCTCAGCTTTCCAGGTTGTAGATGTTGATGTCTACCCAGCAACCATCTGTCGCTGGCCTGTGGCAAAGGAGAAATGGGATCGGGGCACAACAAAATCACTCCCGTCTCCTTCTGGCTATATTACCAGGCCGAGTAGCCGGAACTAGCACCCTTCTTAAGTTTTCCATTAGGTTATAGGTCGCTAATTCCGAAGTGTCGCCAGCGTCCCCGTTAATCTGATGAAGAGATTGAGTCGGTCGGGTAAACCGGTTATTAATTTTGGCCGGGTGCAGAAGATTGATCTCGCCTTATTCGGATGGCGAGATGTAACGCTATCGTGGTTTTTATTGCTCCTCCACACTGCAATGTCACCTCGTAGCTGAGACGTGCATGATGGTGTGAGAGGATCCCGTCCTCCTGACGACAATCTAGACGCCTCAAGGTAAGGATGGGGGGTCCAACGAGGTAGCCAAGGTGGTATTGTTCCTGAGGAGAATGGGATTTGCTAGGAATCCGTTACATAGGAATACTGAAGCTAGCGAGGGAGATCGCTATGGTGTTATGGTAAATAGAAATGGGCTCGACAGTAGACGGAGCTTACTACGTGCATCTACGGTAAATTGTATAAATTGTCCGTGCCGTGCCGCGTCACGATTTCTCGCCTCCGGCTTTACGCATACATTCCCGTACCTATGTAGATACTACGTAGGTAGTAATTATCTGCCACTAATACGCATACAGAAAGGTACACACTACGATTTTACCTAGGTAGGTCTAGTGGCGGTTGCATCGTGCTGAGGCTGTTCGCTAGGTTCGGCGATCTTCTCGGCCACTAGGAAGCCGGGAAAACTGACAGATCCCGGCAGTTCAAGCCCTAACTCCAGGAACAGATCTTGGCAGCAGCTGGCGTGAGGCATCAGCCAATTTCTCCAATTTGATGACAACACAATATCGATTCGTGATTTCAACCCCCAATTACCGTCTGTCCACGGGTTACACTCCCCCAAAACGTCAGCTACAGAGTATATTCGCCATAACTGCGTAGACTTCTCCTCTGGAGGGAGCTGTCATTCAAGCCGCTACCAGCCTCGCCGTCATCGGGGGATCCTACGGTCGCCCACAGGGCTTACTGTCTCATAATTCAATTTGGTAACTACGCTGACACTACTAGGGCCCACTTTTTTTTTTTTACTTTTTTTTTAAATTAAACTTGTAATTTAACTTTTTATAATTATTTTTTTAATTTAGTAATAATTTATTTAAACTTTTATATAAATTAATATATATATAGTTAATTTAATTATATTTTAAAATAGCTATATAAATTAAATGTAGTTTTTTTAAATTAAATTTGTTATATATAATTTGTAAATATATTAATTTTATACAATTTATACATTTTATTTTTTTATTAATTTTATTTTATTTGTTACAATTGTTATAATTGCTATATAATTTTATATAAATAAATTTTATTTTTATATTTTTAATAGTATTAAAAACAACTATAAACATTTTTAAATATTTTAATTTGTTTTAAACTATATAAGTTTTTTTTAATTTATTAATAAATATATTTATTAGCTATAACTATATTTTATATTAATAAATATTATTTTTATATTTTTAACAATATTAATTTTAATTATAAACATTTTTAACTATTTTAATTAATTTTATATTATATAAATATATTTTAATTTATTAATAAATATATTTATTAGTTATAATTATATTTTATAATAACAAATATTGTTTTTATATTTTTAATAGTATTAATTTTAACTGTAAATATTTTTAGTTATTTTAACTAATTTTATATTATATAAATATATTTTAATTTATTAATAAATATATTAAATAATAGTAACAATATTTTATATTAATAAATATTATTTTTATATTTTTAACAGTATTAATTTTAATAGTTAACTTTTTAAAAAATTTAAAACTTTTTTATATTATATAAATTTATTTTAATTTATTAATAAATATATTTTGTAATAGTTATAATATGTTATATTAATAAGTATTATTTTAATATTTTTAAAAATATTATTTTTAATTATTAATAGTTTTAAAAATTTAAAAACACTTTAAAAAATATTAGTATAATTTAATTAAACAATATATATATTTTTATTAAAATTAAAAAATTTAATTAATATATTTTTTAATTAAAACTTTTAAAAATAAATCTATATTATTAACAAAAATATAAATTTATATAAATATATTATTTATATTATAACTACAGCAATATTATTATATAATATTTCAATTGTTTTATTAATATATTATATAATAAAACATTTAAAAAATTAAAATATAATTAATTAAAACAAAAATAGTATTATTAAATAATATATTTTATTTTTTAATTTTTAATATATTGTTTTTTTTTTACTATATAAAATTGCAATAATTTTAATTATATTATATAAAATATATAAATAGTTTATTAAAATTAAACTTAATTAAATATATAATTAATAATATAATATTATTAAAACTTATAAAAATATAAAAATATATAAAACAATGTTGAAATATATAATTAATTTAAATATTAATTAATTAATACAGCTTTTTGTTTATTAATTTGTTAATATTTAAACTATTTGTTTTTATTTTTTGTATTTTTTAACTTTTTTATATTTTGTAAAAAATTTTTTTTATACATTTTTATTACATTTTGTTTTACTTATTTTTTTTTTATTATTTATATATTGTTAATTTTTTGTTTTAATTATTATTATATTTTTTTTTTTAATTAATACTATTTAATATAACTAGCAATATTTACTAGTTGTTTTTAACAATTTTAAAAACTATAATACTGTTTTAATTAAAATTACTTAAATTATTAAAGCGCTTTTTTAGTTTTTTTATAACAAAGTTTATTATATTTTAAACAAATTTAAAATATAATTTTTTAATATATGTTATATTATGTTAAATTAATATAATTTGTTATAAGTTATTAAATATTTAGTTAACTTTATTACAATTTATAAAAAAAAAAAAAAAAAAACATAAAATAAAAAATTAATTAAATTGAATATATAACTGCTATTATATTATATATATTTAATAGAACTGAAATAAAAGTAGTATATTATATATATTAGTAAAAAAATTATAATAGTTTAATAAAACGCTGTATTATTATAAATAGTACAAGTTTTAAAAGTGTTTATATAAATTGTTATTATTTTAAATAAAACAAAAAATGTTCGTTTTATATTAGTAAGTTTTAACTTTAGTAAATTAAATATAAATAAACATTTATTAATTAATATAAAACTAAAAAAAGCAAAAAAAAAAAAAAAGTTAAAGTTTTTAAAAGTATTTATTAAGTTTATAATAAAAATAGCAGAAATAGCAAGTTTGTAAAAGTTAAAAGTTTAGTTTAGTTAAATTAAAAAAAAAATCAAAATATAAACTAAAGCTGTATATGTTATAAAAAAGCAATATAAATATATTAATAATAAAAAAAGATTTAAATAAACAATAAAAAAATAAATAATATTTTAAAACTTTAAACTATTTATAATTAAATTATTATATTTAGTAATTAAAAAGTTTAATAATATAAAATTAAATAAACTAAATAAATATAAAAGTTTATAAATATAAATATTATAAAGTATATTTAATTTTTTATATAATTAAACTTAAACTATAAAACAAAGTATTGTTTTAATTTAATTAAACTTGTTTTAGCTATATTATATTTATGCTTTTTTAATTGTTATATTTTATATTTATTTGCTACTATTATTTACTGTTTTTTTTTTATTTATTGTTTATTTTTGTTGTTTTATATAATATATAATAAGCGCTGTTTTATAACAAACTATTTATATTTAATAATATATAAACAAAATTTATATTAAAAAGTTTATATATACAATTAATATTTGCTTTTAATAAAAGTTATTACATTTTTATTTTTTTTGTTGTAACAACTTTAATAAGTTTTAATGTTTACTGTTATACTTTTAGTTCAACTTTTATTTGCTTTGTTTTTATTAATTAATTTTTTATTTTTATTTAATATATTATTATTTATTTTATTTTCTGTTTTGTTTATATTACTTTAATATTTTAATTTATTATTGTTTTTTTTTTCAATTTTGCAAAATGTATAAATTATAAAAAATTAAAACATATATAAAACTACTTTAAATTAAAATCTTATAATTAAAAAAGTCTTGTTTATATTTTAGTTAATTATAGCAGCATATATTTATAGTAGTATTAGTTATATTAATTGTATTAATAAAATTAAATATATTTGTAGTTTTGATCTAATTAATATATACATATATAATTTATATAACAATTATATAAGCTTTATTAATTAAGTTTTTACTTTTTTTGCTATTATAAACTAAATATATAAAAACTATATAAAAACAAATATAAACTTTTTTAAATAAATTATTTTAAAAAATAATGTATTAACAAATGTTTTATTTGTTAATATTTATATATTTTTTATTTTAAGCAATATTATTAAATATTATAAAGTTAAAATTAACAATAGTTTTACAATTAATATTAGTATAATGTTTTATATTTGCAACAAAAAAAATAAAAATTTAAAAAAAGCTTAAAAAATTTAACTAGTTTTAAATATTTTAAAACTAACTAGTTATAAGTTAAAAAACAAAAAAGTAAATATAATAGTTTTAATTATAACTAAAACAGTTACAAATAATAAAACTTAAATTAAACAAAAATATATAAACAAGCTACAAATTAAAAAAAGTATAATTAGTTATATTTATAAAAACAGATATAATTACTAATATAAAATTATTATAAAATTAATATATAATTTACTTTTTATATTAATATTTAAACTGATATA
Organism: Hypoxylon argillaceum; assembly: GCA_022495175.1. NCBI lineage: Eukaryota > Fungi > Ascomycota > Sordariomycetes > Xylariales > Hypoxylaceae > Hypoxylon > Hypoxylon argillaceum. Next base: position 704 of record MU378187.1, on the reverse strand, counting down.
TAATAAAACAAATATTAGCAAATTTAATTTTATTAAAACTTATGTAAATTATTTTAAAGCAGCTACAGTTTTGTTTATAACAAGTAATTATAATAAATTAAGCTTAATTAAATCAAACTATTTAAAAAAAATAATTAACAAAAAAGCTTATAGTTTATTTAATAAAAAATTTAATAATTTAAATAAACTGTTTTTACTACAAAAAGTTTTAAGTATACTAAATATATTTGCAACTAATATATATAACTTTAATTATAAACGTTTTAATAATACTTTAAATAAAAAACAAACAACAAAAAAAACTACGAAATAAGTAGTTATTACATTAATAAAAACAAAGTTTAAAATATAAAATTTATAGCAACATATTTATTTAATAGTTAAAACATTTTAATATAAAGTTTTAAAATTATAATATATATTTTTATTTTTAAATTATTTTAATTTTATATTATATTTAATTTATAAATTTTATAAAATTAAAGTTATAAATATTAAATATATAGTATTATATATTAATTATATTAGTAATAATTTTAATAAAACATTTTTATAGTTTTTTTATAAATAAATCTAGTAAAATTTTATTAAAAATTTTTAAAATAATACTAATACTAAAAAATAATACTAAATATTAATAAATAATAATAAATAAATAATAATAAATAGTAATAAATAAATAATAATAAATAAATAATAATAAA